>CAKNYM010050366.1:142242-203140 GCA_932195095.1 Andricus curvator
AAATTTTACACAAATCTAATACCTTCTCTAGATGAGAATGTAAAAATTGAAAATTTAGCCATTAACTTTTTTCCGTGTTTTTAATTTTTTTTTAATTTGTATAAAATGTTTTTTTTCTGTATAAAATGATTTTGAATCTCTCAACTTTTTTATAATTTAGAAATCTTACATATTAATGGTGGCGGGGATAAATAATGTCTTTAGATTGAAGTATTTCTTGTAGAATTACTAATTCTGTTTAACCGAACAGGCCAGGTCAATTTTTGGCTGGCTTAGGCGGAATATTACTGTGTTTGAAACAGATGTTGTATCCCAAAGGACTGGGAACAAATACCTCCACTTTACAATTAGCGTGAAACACACAATGCAATACCCCTGCGGTGCATCTAGAATTATTACTCAAAAGTTCCCTTTCACATTATTCAGTTTTTTCCTCATGTTTGCCATCCAATGTAAGAGGTTTTGTAAAACTTGTCAATTGGATTGAGTTATAATATGTATAATATATATGTATAATATATGTATGTATGTATATATATGTATAATATAATATGTAAAACCCGGTGTTATAATAATGACTGCAGCAGAAAATGGGCCAAAATTTTATACTGTGCGTTGTTGTATTCTACAAGATAATTGCGGAGCAGTTTTTGTCACAGAAAAGCTTAAAAATGTTTACTACGATGATCACTTTCAAGCGTATGAAGAAGCTCATGAAACTGAAAAGAAATAAAAGTGTTTGACCTGGAACGAATGTCGTAAAGAAATAATTACACATATTGGACGCGCATGTAACGGAGTAAATTACATTGTAAAAGAGTGGTAATAAATAATAATATTTTATGCGAGTAGTGAATGTATATAAATGGAATGTATCATATTTAGTATTAGACGAATAAATGATCAAAAGAAATGTTAAATTATCAAGTTTTTTATTTGAATACCTCTTAAATTGGACTAAAATAATAACCGTGCCCGTAGTATAAAACTCTTAAAAATGTAGGTATAACGTCGCATATAAGGTCGCACCTTTTACTATGAACCTAACATATAAGTTATATTGGGCACGCTAGAAAATATCTTAATTTGTTGGATAAAAACATATTTGAAATAGTAACGCTCACCATAGTTCCACCGAAAAAATTAGCATGCTCATGGTATAAGACACTGTCCGGTAAGGAATTGCAGGTAGTAGGAGAGTGCCATCCTTCCTATTTACCTTGATAAAAATTACTATGCTCATAGCATAAGGTACTATTCGGTAAGGGATTGCAGGTAGTACGGGAGGACAGCCTTTAACTATTTAGGGTTCCTACACGAGCGTTAAAATCCCCAATTAATGAAAAATGTTTGCTTATGTTCTCTGAGGAGAATAAAACATTTAGGCCATGGCTCACCTATGAAAATCACACAATGACTTGTTAAGTAGGCTTTCTGCTGCACATCAAAGTTACGGAAATTATTATAACCACTAATATTCCAATAACAAACAGTAAAACTTGATTTACAATTACACATCTCTTCATTTTATGAAACACCCGCAGAACCAAAGCTTGGAACTCCTGCCTTTCTCATAAAAGATCCATCCAGTCAGTCTGTGCACTGCCCAGATCCTGCAGGAGTTTTCCTGTTCACATACTTGTCCAGAGAGCCTGCGTCTTGAGAATCACCCCTCCTTTTCGTTGAAGGAACGAGTTGATTAGTTTTTTAAAGGTTGGTGATGGCTATCTTCCTCTCAGACGTCATACTGACCAGCTGCGTGTTGGGCATAGCAGCTGTATTCATATTTACAATTGAGGCTTACACATTATTATGTAACCCCGCTTGTACCAGTTTTGTAAATATGGAACCGGAATTTGCCGATAGATGGCCCTAGCTGTCAATGTATTTACCATCCAACCGCGTCATTTGCCCCATCTCCTTGTTGCCACCTCTGACAAAGATTTTTTGGGACATATCATCTCACATGCAACAAATCTCTCTGCGGCAAGTCACACCTGCGGCATGTCACACCTGCGGCATGTCACATTTGCGGCATGTCACACCTGCGGCATGTCTCATCTGCGGCATGTCACAACTGCGGCAAATATATCTAGCAGCTTTTTTCCCGCGCGGCATTTCTCACAGTAAAATTGACATTTTTGCGGCATCTCTCACAGCACCCCTGTGACTGGCCAGAAAAGATAATGTTGGTCAAACCCCTGCTCCTTTTCCAGCATCTCGATGGGGGCGGGAAGGCACCCCTGTGACTGGCGACAGAAATAATATTGGTCGTATCCCTTTCGTGTCGTGCTCGATGAATATATTTATTTCTCTACGTTTCGAACGATTTTAAAGAATAGCGTGCTTCATCGAGCCTCAACAGAATGAAAGAAAAACAGGTCCCATTTTGGCAGAGTTAAATTTACCAAAGCGGCGAACTCCATTAATCGATTCCATGTTAGGAGTTACACCCATTTTGGTTCCGAGTAGATTTTGCACTTTTTCGTCCAACGCAAGTGGTGCTTCCGTTGGCTCCATCATATATGACAAGAAGGACCAGGTCGTTTCTTCTTGTAAACTTATCTAGCTGTTGAGCCTGCTTTGAGATTTTCACCTGAAGCTCGGCATTCTCCTTTTCTACAGCATCAATTTTGGCTTCACATTTCTGCAAGCCTGCTAAAGTGCTTTCTATGATACTTTTTTTACGGAATGTATTTCAGCTTTAAGCTGTTCTTTTAGGCTTGACATCAAGCTCTGCATCTGCTCATAGGTCGCTATATTAAGGTGCGGGTGCGGAAGATTTTTCACCTCAGCATACGAGCAGGTGTCAAAAGTACAACAAACCTAGAAGCACTTTGCCCTTGAATAATGTCTGTTCCATGTAAATATTCGCCACAAGTTTAGACTCACAACAGTAAAAACAAGAGTAACATCACGGCAGCTCAGCACTGAGAAAATTTTTTAGCGCAATTCAGACACTATAAACTCTCGGCATAAGACGGAGCAACAACAAACACGTCCTTAAAGGTCGGCTGCTCAAACGAGACTCAACAAATATTACTCTTAACATTCGTTAATTTGATTTGCTACTTTTCATTCTTTGGGGCATTTGTCGGTCACAATTCAGGGGAATTCACAAACAGTTTGTAAAATCAATTCATTTTTCCATTTTTTCGAAACGCAGAAAGCAAGTAGCCTCAGGAACCATAATACACTGTCTTTGTAATATAATTTACCAGTCACACCCAACTCCCGGATTCTGTCCCCCCGGTCTCGGCCTTCCTAGAACTGCTGGTCCATGCAGTTTCTCAGGGGGCAGGGCGAGAGACGGTTGCAACTTTCGCCTCGGAAGGGTCGGTGTGCGCGAATAATGAGTCGAGTATATTGTTCCATATTACATTCCAATTGCTTACGGGTAGGCGGCCCTGACTGTTTACGTTTTCACCCCCCCCCCCCCCAACCTGTGGCCAAGCCTATTTGCAGGCAACCCCCGAACCTGGAGTGAAACTGAGAGTTCGGTGTACATACATTTTTATCTGAATTCGGATTAGCAAAAATATTATTTTCAGTTTAGATGTTTTAAATTGAATTAATGGTTTTTTCTGGAATAAAAGACATATTTAATTTCAAATTTAAGGCAACCGAATTTGATCGTCTGAATTTTTTGGCTTATTTGAAAAACAATTCAACTTTTGTGAAGAAAACCGTGACTGAAACTTTTTCCGTTTTTCTAACTATTTCGTCACTCACATTATTATTATCTGATTATTGAACTGTTGAGGTGGCTTACAACATTTGTTTATTTATATAAATAAAAGTGTGCTGATGACAAATATAAAATCGGAATCTATTCACTATTCAGTAAGAAAATTACTTCAGGTTCCCAAGATGTAATAAGATTGAAAATACATGTCTCTAAAAAGAGTCCTTTTTTCTGTCAGGTTCTATTTTTTTATATAATGAATCATCTGATCTACATTATTCATAAAATTAGAGGAAATCTTGTCAAATCTTTCAAAATCCCTTTGTAGAACTTTGTAGAATAAGAAATCTTTTCAAATGTCTGAAATCACGAGAAATCATATCAAATATTTGGAAAACGCTTGAAATACCTAACAAAAATTGAGGTATCCTGTAATCATCGAAACCCTACCAAATTTGTTAAAATTTCTTACCAAAGGTTAAAAACTACTTCACACTACTACTTCACTAAAGGATAACAAATTTTGTTGTCAATTTATTTTTTGGTTGAAAATGGAACTATTAAATTTTCCATTGAAAATTAACCCTTTTGTTTGAAAATTCAAATAATTGGTTGAAAATTACACTTCTTTGCTGAAAACCCTTTTTGTTGGTTGAAGATTACACTATTTTGTTGAAAATTCGTTTTTTTTTTGGTTGAAAATTAATTTGTTTTTTAGTTGGAAATTAAACTGCTAGGTTGAAAGTTCAACAGCGTTAACAAAACTCTATTTTATAATTGAAGATTAAACTCTTTTATGGAAATTAGTTTTCTTTTAATTGAATATTAATTTTTTCACTAAATTTTAAGTGTTCAATTCCTGTCCTAAAATTCATCATATTTTTTAGATGCACTCGATCAGGATGCTGTTTGTTCATTTCATAAACAAATGATACAAAAAATGATTTAAATAATGAATTATAAATTTTTAATAAATAATATCGAATGACACCTGTATATGATCCAATATACATTGTCGATTAAAGCAAGTAATTTGTCGTCAAAATATTACCTTGAAATCGAATACTCCATAATGATAATATAATTTTTTTTGATATTATAATTTTTTTATAACAAATAATATTACTTATGAATCATTTTTCGCTTGCACACTCTTCTGCGCATTGAATCCAAAAGATGATAAAAGTCGGAAAGTTGTTCACCAAACGATAGACGAAAAAAAAAGAATCAACATTTGTTCATTATTTGCATTAATGTCAAATTTTGAACAATAAAAATTAAAAATCACTTCCACATATCAGTTGTAAATTCAATAAAAAAATTTTTCTATATAAACAGAATCTAAAATCAATTAATAATTGCGCCCTACAAGTTATCGTTAACTATGTTATTTGATTTTGCCCCACTGTATCTGTCGTTGCGCGTGGATAATGAGGCTACGCGACTGAACTAAAAATGAATATCCCTATAAATTATACGCTGTAGCTGGAAAAATAATGGAAATACTGTTAGCAGTTAGGGCAATATGGTGTTTTCAAAAAAATCGCGGCTAAAAACTCAAAATCATGTAACTTTCTGAATTTTGAATATTCGAAGAAAAAAAATTTGAATGGCCTTGTGGGGATAAGCAAAAGATAAAACAAAAAAAGCCTTAACCATAATATATTTGCATTTAAATCTTTTTATTTAATTTTGATCCGACTTCGGATTACAAAGAATATTATATTTCAGTTTATCATGGTTCTATTGAATTAATGATACACATTCTGTAGAGAATCTTCATAGGAAGCAACTTCTTTAAACCAACGTGGAAAGATTGGGTGATTTCTGCCTATAGGACATTCTTTTATTTCAATTACGGTCATATCCTCAACTGCACCGCTTACCATGTTTATTTTTACTCTCGAACTATATTCATCTGTCTTGTATATTCCGAGAAGAATCCCAGTATACTCCAGTATGGCAAAAACGTCACCATTGGGTGTTGATAAAACAATATGTTCTCGTGCGGGCACGGGCACATATCTATTCAGTGCTGCTCGCAATTTAATTGGTAATCCAGCTGGAATGACATATCTTCGAAATTCGAATTGCCGGTTTGGATTTGTCTGGGGAATAAGCCGAATATATCCAAGTTTTGCAAGTGCATATCCAAGTACTTCATGAGAAGGAGGCCTACCCGGAGAATACCTGAACTGTCTGGTAGAAGAAGAAGAACCATGATTACGTTCGATATTGGGATTCCGTTCAGACTGTAGTGAATCGTAATTTGCAGAAGCTTTAATAAAACTACTTGCGAAGATTATTTGACTTTTGCCTACTGGACAATCCCTTTTTTCATCTGGAGTCAAATCATCAACTGCGCGGCTTATCATATTTATTTTTATTCGCGAATTATTTCTATCTGTCCTATAAATTCCACGAAAAATCCCACTGGCATCCAATAATGCAAAAACGTCACCATTGGATGTTGATAATACAATATATTCTTGGGTTGGCCCTAACACATATTTCCTCCCATCTTTTCGCGTTCGAATCGGTTTATCGGCAGGAAACACGTATCTTCGAAATTCAAATTGCTGGTTTCGATTTTTGCGAGGAATAAGCCGAACATATCCAAGTTCTTCCATTGTACATCCAAGTACTCGATCTGAAGGAAGCCTGCCCAGAGGAGAAAGGGATCTAGCACGAAGTGGAGGCTCCTGGGGAGATGTCCGGTCAGGTGAATGTTGTCTGGCAGAAGAAGAAACAGGATTGTGTTCGTCATTAGGACTCCTGCTAGCAGGAAACCTAGACCTGCCACGAAAAGGAGCCTCCTCTGGAGAAATCCGGTCAGGCAAATGTTGTCTAGCAGCAGCAGAAGAAGGAGGGCCAGGATTACGTTCGATGTTGGGATTCCATTCAGACTGTAGTGAATCGTAATTTGCAGAAGCTTTAATAAAACTTTTGGAGAACATTGCTTGAGTTCTGCCTACTGGACAGTCCCTTCTTTCATTTGGAGTCAAATTATCAACTGCGCCGCTTATCATATTTATTTTTATTCGCGAATGATTACCATCTTTCTTATAAATTCCACGAAGTGTACCAGTATCACCCAATATTGCAAAAATGTCATCATTGGATGTTGATAATACAATATATTCTTGGGTTGTCACGGGCACATATCTATTCTGTTCTTCTCGAAATTTAATTGGCATACCGGCAGGAATCACGTATCTTCGAAATTCAAATTGCTGGTTCCGATTTGTGCGAGGAATAAGCCGAACATATCCAAGTTCTCCTATTGTACATCCAAGTTCTCGATCTGAAGGAAGCCTGCCCAGAGGAGAAATGGATCTGGCACGAAGTAGAGGCTCCTGAGGAGATGTCCGGACAGGTGAATGTTTTCTGACAGAAGAAGAAGAACCAGCATTACGTTCGCTATTAGGTGTCTCGTCAGGCTGTGAACTGCATTCTGCAAGAAGAAACAGAAGACTCTTATTTTTCGTTCAGCAGATTTATGTCGGATGTCTTTAGCTGAATTCAACGTTTCTTTGCAGAAACCATCTTTTCGATGATTCAATAAAAATTATGAGAAATTATTTTTAATTATAAGAACTCCCCACCGTACATTTTTCTTGTTGAATAAACATATATTTTTTGTAGAAGACGAGTGCAAAAACCCTTTAATAACCTTCATTAAAATAAACGATTTTCTGCTATACGAAAACCTCCATAAAATGAACAGTTTTTAATATATCCAATTCTTTGGCAAATATCTTTTTACTCAGTTTTTACTATCAAATAACACTTAACAAACAATCATTCCAAATTAACCAAATAAAGAATGAAATTGCAATTATTTGAAAATTCTACAAAGAAGAGTTTAGCGTCAAAAGTTTTAAGTTGGAAATGATTAAGGCTCCCCGTGTTTGAATTGAACTTAACTCATTGTTTAATTTTTGGGAACATGAGATATATTTTTAATATACGTTAGTCACTTCTAGTTAGTTTGAGTCACATTTTAGGTTAAAAATCATTATGTGAGGGAACTGTATTTAAAAACAAAGTCTCCTTTTCAAATAACGTTTAGACTTTATTGTAGTTTTGCCTCTTTATTGACTTTTATTCTCTATATATAAATATATTAAAAATGCATGTATCGATATACATGAATAATAATACTGATATATAATATACAATAAACGAGCTGTTACCCGTGGTCATTTGCATTTGATTCCCCTGTCTTCCCCCCCCCCTCACCTCATCTGAGACTACCGTATAGGACACTTGATTTTATATATTAGATAATAATATATAATATAATGATACATATATATATATATATATATATATATATATATATATATATGTACAATTATCCACTTCTATATTAACATCATTGTCAATAATTTGGTTGCAATTATTGAATCCATTTTTAAGGAAATTCATCATATTTTCTTTCTTGTTTCATATTTTTTGAAATTTCAAAAAATTGGACTTTTTGGTAGAAAATGTTTTTGTGGATTTAAAATTTGACTATTTGATTAGTGATTCAGAAATTATTGTTAAAAAGTAATTAATTTTATTTGAAAATTATACTGTTTCCCTGCAGATTAATCTTCTTTGCTTGAAAATTCAACTATTTCAAAAAAAATTAGCTATATTGTTGGAAATTCCTCTGTCTGAAGTGAAAATTTAAATCCTTGTTCTTAAGTCCAACTGTTTAATGAAAAATTACAGAATTAATTTGTTTCGTTTTTACCATCTGCTTGAAAATGCATTATTATGTTAAAAAGTAATTTCTTTGTGGTAAGCTTAATAGTATATTATGCACCAAAGGGGAAAAGGTACATTATTGATGATGTGTATCTTTCCACTCCGAATCGTAGGAAGCGACGCTTCACAGGCCTGATAAATAGCCGTATTCTTGCATGTATTATACGAAATATAATATGAATTACAGATATATTATATTATATTATTATATTCACCAATAGAATTAACGATGACCGCCAAAGTGAAAACAAGAGTACAGACCATCCGCATCTTCGCAAAGTAGAGAAAAAACTGATTAATGCTTCAGTGAATAATTTGGTTAACAACTGTATCTAAGAAATATTCCATTGCATCATCAGAGTACAAATATGTACATAAGTAGCCGTTATCTCACACATATGTGAAATAACAACTTTATTAGTGTCACGATTGTCCCTCGCAGATTATGATACCATTTGACATTTTTTATTACGATCATTTTAATGAAGACATTCTCATATCAAATTGAAGGTAAAATGTTTTACGTAAAAATTGTGTTAACACGACAACTTTCGAAGAAATCATCTGATTAAATAATCTGATTGAATTTCTGATTAAATTTTGATTTGTATGGAAATAGTATTTCCATACAAATGTATGGAAATACTGCGTTTTTGGTATATATATATATATTTTTTTTATTCCTAGCGGCTTTCGCATATGTTCAATTACCTACTGAGTTGAAAATAAGAAACAATGCAAGACAGAAAAACATATTTCACAGGTGAAGAAATTGTTTCTCAATTCATTCTTACGCTTTATTTCGATCTATATTATTCTTATAAATGTAATTTATATGGATGAGAAAAAAGTAAGGAAAGGGAGTTGAAGTAGAAGTATGTGAGTGGAATTAGGGGAAGTAAAAGATGGAGAATTGAGGGAACGGATGGGATTGGAAGTGTGCGATGTGAGAGGAGGGGAAGTAGAGAAAGGAGAAGTCAGGAAATTGAGCAGGTTGAAAGTATGAGAAGTGAGGGATGAGAAGAATGTTAGGGGTTGTGATGTAGAGAAGAGAGAAGTAAGAGAACTAAAGATGTTATATTATTATATATTTAACAATAGAATCAAGGAAAACGTCAGAAGCAAGGAATAGAGCACCTACAGTGTTCCTAATTTTTAACTAATCGAGTAGATGAGATTAAATGGCAGTAGATGATACTGATTCAGCGAGAAAAGTAATATTCTATAAGATTGTCCCATATATTTAATATTGGGCTTTTCGTATTCCACGTAGCCAATTTCAATTTGCTGATGACTCCCCCTTTCTGACCTCGTGCCTCACTGCTCCACTCGCACAATGAAGTTTCATAGAGATTTAATTTACTAGTCTATGTCCTCGTATACTTGTATGTTATAGAACAAATAGCCGTATCCGAAAAATTATATCGACATACGTGTAGAAGCTAAAATTGTTTGTAATTTTCCCGATTTCCTAGACATTTTCATAATTTACAAAATAAACTTTCGGGCTGGTTGGAGCTTTCAACCCATACTAGACTTTCCTGTTTTTAGGCCGGGTTGCGAACCTGATACTCGACTCGACGTCAATTTGTACTCACCCTCGAAAGTAACGCAGCCGTTGGCTAAATGCGGATTTTACGTTTACTGTGCGGTTTTTTCGTATTTTTCAATTACAATAATGAATCAGTGATAATTAAAAATAATGAAATGTCACACTATTGAGTCCAAAATGCTCATAGAAGTGAGGAAATAGGGTGATTTTTCACAGAAATAGGGGGATAGTAGTGAAATAAATTCTTTTAAACACCACTCATGTTGATACCATATGCAATTCAATATGAAACGCTTCAAATTCTTCAGTTGTCATGTCACAATGTGTTGCATTACCAAAAAAAATAGTTAAATTTTCAACAAGCAAAGGTTTTCTACCAGAACAGGTAAATTTTCAACCCAAAAAGTCAAATTTTCAATCAAATATTTGAATTTTCAACAAAAAATTGATTCCTAACGAATCAGTGTCATTAGCTAGATTGACCAATCAAGTCTTTTTTCAAATACGCGGGGGGACGGAAAGCCAAATCGGATTGGTATTATATCCATTGTCCCTGTCGATGTTATTAGGGTGTCTTAAGATTTCGATTGCTTCTCTATGTTTTCTTGGAAAAATATTGTATGTGTTTGCGATGTCTGTCGTTTTGTCAAATAAAATGCTATGTTCTGTTTCGATATATAGCTCAGCTAGTGCTGATTGCGTGAAACGTTTCATAACGACTTCACTCTCATGTTCCTTTACACGTTGGCTTACCGCTCTCCCAGTTATGGAGACAGCTCTACATGCAAAGGAGTTGATGACCGTTTGCTTTTTCAATTTATTGAATAGGAATCATTCCCAGAAAAACCAAATACTTAGTTTGAGTGGAAAATTTGACTTATTTTAATGTGTAATGAAAATAAGCATATGTAAAATATGAAATTAAGTATCTATTTTAATAACAAATGGGAAAGCGCACAAAATCTGAGTTCAACCCAACGACTATTGTACAAAAATTCACCGTTGAAAGGAACGATAGCGACCAATATTTTGGATTTTGAATTCAATTCAACAATGTCTGTAGATATCCCAAGCTGAAAGAAACTATACTCTATGCAAAATTTAAAACAAATCTACCCAGTGTGCCCGAAATTTAAGAACGTAATTGGAACGTCCTAAAAACGTTTCTTCGACGTACAAATCACAAGACGTTACTTGAACGTTTTAAAAACTGTCCTAGGTCAGACCAAATAATGTTCCAAAAAACGCTTCATGTTCCAAATACGTCCTTAAAACGTCTCTGGAACATTTTATGCTTACGGAACGTGATTTGGACTGACATAGGACGATTTTGAGACAGTCAATAATGGTTTATGTCCGTGCTAAGAATCCACTAGTCGATAAGTTATTACTGATGACAGATCGCGCCACCATGAAGTGAATTAAATTAGCGGTAAATTCAAAGTTGCACGTGGGAAATATGTATTTGCAACAGGGCGCCAAATTTGAAAGTTTTACCAGGAGCAACAGAATTGGCGTGAGGACGACCGGGGGATTTCAACGGGAGCGTATGCCATTCTGGAAAATTGCACCCGCTACCGCCGAAATGGCGGTAACCTCTTAGCTGTAACCACGTCTCATGACCACGAGATAGGTGTTAATTGCTTCTAAGAGCAACGATGATCAGGACGACTAGTTTATCAGAATATTCTGGGTAAAGCCTCTATTTCTTTTTATTCCCTTTGGCTGTGATGTTCTAGTTAACTGACGCCGACTATTCGATAACGAATATGGTTCGTTTCTCGAAGTCAAGGAGAACTATGTCAGACCTCGAATGCGCGACAAAAACGAAATCGGAAGTTTTTGGCCAGGTTTTCGCGATTTGACCCCACAAAGGAGCTTTTGGCAGAGTGGTATCAGGGCTAATACCGTAAGAGTGACAGAGATGATAATAAAGCACTCTTAGCGCCACATTCTCCTATCGGGAATGTCTTGGCTTAAAATATGGTAAAGGTATGCTGAAGTAGAAATGGCTCCGGCTTGACACGCTAAAATTAAACCCTTCAATGTTCTCGACTTCACTCCCGGTGATTTGAGAGAAGCAAACGTTATCTCGAATGACATCGACTGATCCTTCACATTTCGGAGGATGTCGTGCACCCTCTAGCAGAGGAACTTTTCGCGGAAGCTTTTCTCCTATGTTTTCTCGATCCGGGCATTTAGAAGTGAGTACACGAGATAGATAATCTTTGATGAATTTCGCTTACCGTCGGTATTGAAGCCAAGGCCACATGTCTCACCAGCCTCCTTTGCTGCTTTGTCCAGACACGCTTCTTTGCCCACTTCTTTGTGTTTTCCGAACATTTTAAAAAGAGATTCTCGTTCATTTGCGACTATATTTGCTGTTTTCCGCAAGCGCCTTCACAAAGTGAGATGAAAAGTCATTGAAAAGGCGACTGAAGGTGCACGGCTTTGTGCATGTGAATAACCTTCCATCATCCGAAGTCCTTCATCCATGGAGCACTACAAACGGCAAGCATGTTCGTTGCAGATACTTTATTTCTCGCAGACAGTTTGGAGAACCAAATCTGTTGGATGAAATGTTTGTATCTGCGTCAAAGAGCATCCCTTATAGATGTAATGTCCTAAATGCGGCTCTGTGACACGTCCAGGTATGTGTAAGTCACACATGACACAGCTTCAAGCTCCAAGATGTTATGCAGCGCTTTTATCGACAAGCTTAGGGCCTTTAAATACTTTCTTCACCTCTTCCGTAGTGAAAGGTGGTCATTTCTCCTCAGGTATTATGAGGGCACTGCACAGCTTCTTGAAGCTATTTATGTTCAATCAAAATGGGTCAGAGGAAAACCCTCAAGTTATTGTTAACTATGTTATTTCATTTCGCCCCACTGCGTCTGTCGTTGCGTATGAATAATGAGGCTACACGACTGCACTAAAACATTAATATCCCTATGAATTATACACTGTAGTGAAAAAATAATGAAAATTCTGTTAGCAGTGGCAAATTCTGTTGACATTTTAAACATTCGAAGAAAAAAAATTTGATTGTCCTTGTGAGGATCAGCATAAGATAAAACAAGAGAAGCCTTGATAATCATAATACATTTGAATTTAAATCTTTTTATTTACTTTTTATCCGACTACGGATTACACAAGATATTATATTTGAGTTTATCTTTTTTCTAATGAATTAATGATACACATACTGTAGAGTATCTTCATTGGAAGCAACTTCTTTAAACCAACGTGGAGAGATTGGGTACTGTCTCCCTACAGGACATTCCCTCATTTCAATTACGGTCATATTGTCAACTGCACCGCTTAACATATTTATTTTTATTCGCGAACTATTTCTATCTGCCTTATATATTCCAAGAAGATTCCCAGTATACTCTAATATTGCAAAAACATCACCATTGGATGTTGATAAAACAATATGTTCTCGGGTTGGTACGGGCACATATCTATTATGTTCTGCTCGCAATTTAATTAGTAAACTGGCAGGAATAACATATCTTCGAAATTCGAATTGCCGGTTCTGATTTTCCTGTGGAATAAGCCGAATATATCCAAGTTTTTCAAGTGCATATCCAAGTACTTCATGAGGAAAACGCCTGCCCGGAGAAGACCTAGACTGTCTGGCAGAAGGAGAAGAATTAGGATTACGTTCGACATTGGGATTCCGTTCACACTGGAGTGAATCGTAATTTGCAGAAGCTTTAATGAAACTTCTTGAGAAGATTGCTTGACTTTTGCCTACTGGACAATCCCTTTTTTCAGCTGGAGTCAAATTATCAACTGCGGCGCTTATCATATTTATTTTTATTCGCGAACTATTTCTATCTGTCCTATAAATTCCACGAAGAGTCTCACTATGATCCAATATTGCGAAAATTTCGTCGTTGGATGTTGATAATACAATATATTCTCGAGTTGGCACGCGCACATATCTATGTTGTTTTACTAGAAATTTAATTGGCATACCGCCAGGAATAACGTATCTTCGAAATTCAAATTGCTGGTTTTGATTTGTGCGAGGAACAAGGCGAACATATCCAAGTTCTTCTATTGTACATCCAAGTACTCGATCTGAAGGAAGCCTGCCCAGAGGATAAATGGATCTGACGCGAAGTGGAGGCTCCTGAGGAGATGGCCGGTCAGGTGAATGTTTTCTGGCAGAAGAAGAACCAGGAAACCTGGACCTGCCATGAAAAGGAGCCTCCTCTGGAGAGATCCGGTCAGGCAAATGTTGTTGTCGAGCAGCAGCAGAAGGAGAAGAAGGACCAGCATTACGTTCGCTATTAGGTGTCTCGTCGGGCTGTGAACTGCATTCTGCAAGAAGAAATAGAAGATTCTTTTTTTTTTTGTTCAACACATTTATGTCTAATATCTTTAGCTGAATTCAACTTTTTTTAGAAAGAAAGCATTTTTTTGATGATTCAATAGAAATTATGAGAAATTATTTTTAATTATAAGAACTTCCCACCGTACATTTGTCTTGTAAAAAAAACATATATTCTTTGTGGAAGACGAGTGCATAAACGCTCTATGAACCTTAATGATAGTAAACGATTTTCTGCTACACAAAAAACGTACATAAAGATAACGGTTTTTAATATATCCAATTCTTTGGAAGATACGGTTTCACTCAGTTTTTACTGTCAATTAACACTTAACAAACAATCATTTTAAATAAGCCGAATAAAGAGTTGAATTGCAATTATTTCAAAATTCCATAAGGAAGAGTTGAGCGTCAGAACTTTTAAGTTGAAAATGATAAAGGCTCACTGTGTTTGAATTTAACTTGACTCGTTGTTTTATTTTTGGGATTTATTCTGGATTCGTTAAAACTTTCCTGGAGTTCTTATAAACTTCATCGAACTATTTTGAATTCAAAAGAACATTAGACATATTATTAATATACGTTAATCACTTTTAGTTAGTTTTAGTCACATTTTGGGTTAAAAATTATTGTGTCAAGGAACTGTATCTAAAAATAAAATCTCATTTGCAAGTAACGTTGAGACTTGATTCTAGCTTTGTTTCTTTATTGACTCTTATTTTTTATATATAAATATATTAAAAGTGCATGTATTGGTATACATATATAATAATGATATGTAATATACATTATACCAGCTGTATAAATACGTAGGGTTGTCTCAGGGGTGAAAATGCTACCGTTCGACCATGTAGGAATTTCTCAGGAGTTTACATGCGCCGCTGTGCCCTCTTCCCATTTGCACCCCGCCCCCAAAACTTTTACGACCTATCTGAGGGCCCAAAGAATATGTGTGCATAATTTGGTGCCGATTGGTCAAAAACTATGAATTTGCATAAGCATCATACGTTATAGCTCACTTGATTTGATATATTAGATAATAATATGTAATGTAATATTAAATATATTCATATACAATTATCCCCTTCTATATTAACATCATCGTAAATAATTGAATCGCAATTTTCTAATCAATTTTTAAGGAAATTCGTCATTTTTTCTTTCTTGTTGTTCATAATTTTGAAAGAAATCAATTCCTTTTATGAACGAGAAAGTTTGTATGTCAACATTTATTGCACTTAGCTCCGGACTCGTTGTACATAAATTAAAATTTAACTAAGTTTGCGATTGTTATCATAAACTTAGATTCACGAAGCGAGGCGAAAACGGTCCATCGCAGCCAAAGAGCGAAAAAGTAAATTTGGTAAGAAAAAGAGAGGGGGAGAATCAGACCAGTCTATCCCAAGCAGACTCAACCAAAAACTCCTCACCACCAAGCTACTCGATCCACCCGATAGGAGGAGGATCCGGAAAAGTACTAAGTTAGGCGAGAGTGGTCTGTGGCGGCAAAGTTCAAAACAATTCTGAACACTTGTTTTATATTTTTTGAAATTGTTAAAAATTTGACTTTTTGGTAGAAAATGTTCTCATAGGTTTAAAGTTTAACTATTTAATTAGTAATTCAGAAGTTATTGTTAAAAACTAATTAATTTTATTTACAAATTAAACTCTTTTTTTGAAGATTCATCTTCTTTGCTTGAAAATTAAACTACTGAAAAAAAATGAGCATAATGATGTTAAAAAGTAATTTCTTTGTGGTAAGCTTAATAGTATATTATGCACCAAGGGGGAAAAGAGGGACATTATTGATGACTGTATCTTTCCAGTGCGAGTCGTAGGAACCGACTTCAAGTGCCGCTTTTCAAGTTCGTAGGCTTGTAATGACTATTTATATCTATGACTTCATCATTTGTGACGTCATAGACTGTAAAAACAATAGGACTGATTTGCACTGGAAATAACAGCATGAAGTTATCCTTTTCAAAAATGGAACGCAAAAAAAAATACCATAAAAAAGAAATCTCTAGTTTTTACAGTGTAAATATAAAAGTGGCTATTATTTGACTGTAAGCTGGAAAGGGGGCCTTTAGGTTCTCTACACAGGCCTGATAAATAGCCGTTTTCCTGCATGTATTATATGAATTATAATAAGAATTACAGATATATTATATTATTATATTTACCAATAGAATTAACGATGCCCGCCAAAGTGCAAACAAAAGTACAGATCATCCTCATTTTCGCAAAGTAGGGAACAAACTGATCAATGCTTCAGTGAATAATTTGGTTAACAACTGTATCTAAGAGGAATATTCCATTGCATCATCAGAGTACAAATATGTACATAAGTAACCGTTATCTCACACATATGTGAAATAACGACTTCACACTCTCAGAAAAAGTCTATTAACAGTAAAATTACGTTCCTTTTAGAATGCGTCCTTTGAAATTAAGCAGATTGCTTCTGTCCATCAATAGAATCGTTTCACTGTTTCAAGACTTATCCGTTAAATGCAAAACGGATGTAGTTTTATCGATAAACGATTTCTTTTGACTTTGAAAAGAATTCCTTTAACTATTGAAGGATTTCATTCGTTGGCCAGCGGAGAATGTGCGCATGCGCATGAGTGAACTTTTTCACTGTGCGATTTATTTATTAATTGATCAAGTGAGTGAAAAAACGAGCGAAATGATGTCGAAAATGGAATACTTCAAAAAATTAGGAATTCCAGATTGTGACGCGAAAACTGTGGAAGGGACGTGTACTGAAAGAACAATTTTTGATCCGCACAACCTCACTTTTTATTGATTTTTACGCTTTTGACAATCAAAGTATAAACTTTTTACATTCTCATTCTAATGAGAAGGTATTGGTTTTATGTAAAATTTGACATGGTTTTCATCAAATCTCCACGTTTTGAGACCTCCTAAGTCGAAAAAAACGATTTTTACCAAGGTTTCTGTCTGTCTGTAGTCTGTCTGTCTGTAGGCACGATAACTTTCGAAAAAATTATCAGATTGGATTAAGCTTTGATACACTTTTTTAAGGCCTACAAAGAAAGAACGAGTTCGTTAACCAGCTATTTTGGATGAAAATTTAAAAAGTGAGCACATTTTGAAAATTTTTGAGACCACTTCTTTTGAAGATTTGAAAATTCTATGTACGGTTATTAGTAGTACGCAAAATGACGAACAAAATATCCTAATAACTTTTCGTGATAAACAAAAAATTACTGGAGTTATACCATTTTCAAAATTCCAAAAAACAAACGAAAATGTACATTTTAAGCCGAAAAACGCACGATATCAAAAAAAGTCTAGAGGAGAAAAACGTTGCTTTTTGAACACGCTATAATATTTTATTGGCACCTCGAATACTTTATTTACAATGTGACAACTATTTCAAATTGTTTATCTTATTATTTTAAGAAGTCAGTTTGAATAACGTAAATGAGAAATTCAACTATTTGTTTGAAAATTCATCTTTGCTTAAGAAAATGAACTATTTTCCTAAAAATTCATTTTTAGCATTAATTTTCGATAGTCACAATATAACTGTTTAATTTCTGCTTGAAAATTCATATAATATGCTGAAAATTCATCTTTTTGTTGAAAAATTCATTTCTTTAGGCAGAAAAATAATCTTGTTTTTTTTTTTAAATTAGTTTTTTGAATTGAAAATTTGACGATACCATTTTTGGTTGAAAATTCAACTATTTCTTTGAAAATTCTTCTATCCCGGTTTGGAAGGAAATTGTTTCCTAAAACACTAGACCTGTTAGCTGGAAAACTTGACTTTTTTTAAAAAATTCGTCTATTTGATTTGAAAATTCTGTTTTCGTCCAAATTCTTATGAGGGTGATATTATAAAATGTTCGATTTGTATTCTATAGTTAAGTGTAAGAAGAAATGACGAGTTTGAACTCGATTCACCTAATATTGATGATTCTGAATGAAATGTACAAAAACGTATTTTTTTCTTGCGGGAAATACCTGTTAAACATCATGGGGTTTGCATTCTCATCACGTATCTCGTGGTTACATCTTGATTTGGTCCTAATTGTGAACTTTTCTACACTGCATTCAACTTTGTTATATCAAATGTATATTATATTCATTTCTATACTTCGTTCTAGGAGTGCTTATTCAGATTTTGCAAAATAAAGTACAAATTTCATTCTTCATGATTACTTTAATATTTTTACTGTATTTTGTATTAATTTTTATTCTCAGCTGCCCTGAAAAATGTATCATTTCAATGAATTTATATTATTACAATTCATAATATGCATTGATATTAAAAAGAAACATATGAAAAAAAACAATTTTGTTAATTAACATTTTATTGCACCTTGTGCTGTTCTGGTAAAAAATTAATTTTTTTTTCAATGTTATTTTTTATGATTTGAACAAAAAATACGCATCCTATCAAAAAGTGATTAATAAAAGAATTTTAGATCTTTCTTGGATGCATAATTTTGGTCTATTTTTTTTCGTGGCTTGTGTCGTTTTTCCAAGCAATTTTATTTTATATTCGTCTTGTTGTTTTTTCACGGATAAAAGAGAAACTGAGCGTCCTATAAAAAAGTGATTAACAACCCATTTTTATCTCACTTTTAGCGGAAAAACTTTTGTTTATCAATTTTTTTTTCGTACCTTGTGTCGTTTTTCACCATTTTTTTTTACATCTTAATGTTATTTTCTACGATTAAAACAAAAACCGAGCGTCCTGTCAAAACGTGAATGATAAAAAATTTGTAGATCTTTTGTGGGTGAACAATTTTTATCAGTTCATATTTTTTCGTAGTTTGTGTCGCTTGTCCAAAAATTTAATTTTGTTATTTTCAATGTTGTTTTTTCACGAATAAAACAATAACGACGCGTCATATCGATGAGTCATTTCGTTTAAATTTGTAGATCTTTTGTAGTTGCACAATTTTGCTCTCTTCTTTTTTTTTCACATTTTGCATAGTTTGACTGCAAAATGAAATTTTTATTTTTCATGATTTTTTGTGCGATCATTCGATTTTTCAAGAAAATTCAAAAAGGTATTAGGATGATCTCGTAGGGCCTTCAAAACGCAACGTTTTTCTTCCCTTGACATTTTTTCATATCGTGCGTTGTTTGGCCCAAATTTTTCATTTTCGTTCGTTTTTTTTTAAATTTTGAAAACGCTATAATTCTGATAATTTTATTTTCATCAAAAAAAGTCGTAAGGATAAATTTTTCGAATTTCCGAGTACTGCAAAAAGCCGTACATAGAATATTGAAATAGTTGGATTTTCAACTAAGAAAGATAAATTGTCAATCAAAAAATGAATAGTTCAATTTTCTGTTAAAACAATTATTGGTGAATCAAAGAGATAAATTTTTAACTGAAATGTTGGAATATTCAATTAGAATAGTTACATTTTCGGTTTAAAAAAAAATGTACAAAAGAAAAACTAATTTGCAAGAAAATAAGTTACATTTTCAAACAAAGTGATGAATTTTCAACTAGAATAATGATCAACTGGAATATTTGAATTTTAAACAAAAAATATGAAGATTCAACTACGATGATGAATCTTTAACCATAATAATTTAATTTTCAACAAAAAAGATGAGTTTTGAACTAAAATGATGGAATATTCAACTGCGATAGTTATATTTTCACTTTAAAAAGAAATAATTTTCATCCAATAAAGGAACAAATTTCCAACAAAATAGCTGATTTTTCAATCAAAGAGATAAATTTCCAATTAAAATGAGTCTTCAACCAAAGAAAATCAACTTTCAACGCAAGAGTTTAATTTTTAATTAAGTAATTAAATTTTCATTACGAAAAAGATGAATTCTGAACGAAAAATGTAATAATTGAGATCTCATCCAAAAAAGATTTTACTTTTTAGTCAAAAACAGTTGAATTCAACCAAAAAAGAATTTTCAACAAAATATATCAATTTTCAACCAGATAATTGAATTTTCAACTAAAAACGATCAATTTGAAACCAAAAATAGAATAGGTAAAGTTTCCGTTAAAAAAAAAAATATGCAAACAAAAAAAAAACGAAATTTCAACAAAATAGTTAAATACAGCAATACAAAGCTATTTTTGCAAATGTAGAATCAGCCTTATTCAATCTTATATTGCAGAAAAGTTAATCCTGAAAGAAAAATGTAGCAGTTGATGTTTCAACCAAAAAATATTATAATTTTAAATCAAAAACATTCGAATTCAACCAAAGAAAGAATTTTCAACATGAGTTAAATGTTCAACTAAAAAATATTTTTCAGTCAAGTGAGAGAGAAAATTGCAAAGGTATTATTCAATTCTCAAGCAAAAAGATGAATTTTCAACCAATAAGATTAATTTTGTACCAAAAAGAAAGAATTTTCAACAAAATGAATGAATTTGTAACCAGATACTTGATTTTTTAACTAAAAACGATCAGTTTTCAACCAAAAATATAATTGTTAAATTTTCAGTTGAAAAAATTATTTTCGAACAGAAAAAGCGAATTTTTAACAAAATGGTTAAATACAGTAATGTGAAGGTACTTTTGCCAATGAACAATTATTATTATTCAATGCTGAAATTTCGATGATTTGAAATATTAATAGTCAAATTTTCATTTCTATATCTTCCACATTAAAGAAATTTAGGATCTGAACAATTAAAATTCCAAAGTTAAGTAATTGCAAAACTTAAAATTTGTACAGTTTTGAATCAAAAATTTAAAAACATTTCAACTCTTCAATTACAAAGATTTATAATCTATATCTCGAATCTAAATCATCAAAATCACCAAATTCAGTAATTGAAATACTTAAACGATGCATAGTTTTCAATTAGAGATTTTCAAAATCGAAAAGTCTTCAATTATAAAGATATATCCGGTCATGTGCTCTCCCATTAAGCTATACTAGAGAGATCGAGAGAAGAAACCTTTTTCAGAAATACACGCATTATTATGCTAGATGATACAAATAAAATTTGTCAATGAATCTGTATTATCATTACAGAATAACAGAAATTTTTAACGTCTTTTTCAGACTAGATGGAGCTATGAATTGAAAACTATTTTAATTAATTCAAACAAAAATTAATTAAAATAATTTTTAATTCATAGCTCCATCTAGTCTGAAAAAGAGGTTAAAAATTTCTGTAATTCTCTAGTGATAATACAGATTTCTTGAATTATTCAAATTTTAAAGATATATAAATGAGAATTCTTAAATTAAATGCGATTGTTGCATATTTTCCAATATATTATTCTTCTGGTAGAATTAAAAGATGACTAAAAATGGAATATTATGATACGTCCTTGGAACGTACAATGAACCAATTTCCCTAATTGCTCGATTGGGTTGTAATTGATGAAGATTGCAACTTGGGCACGAGAGCATAAGTCAATGAATACTTGTATTGATATAAATATCAAGCATCCCAAGTCAAAATTTTAGTCCTCTTTTGTAACTCTAAATTGTAGGACTTAATAGGACTTCGGAGCGTTTATAGAGGTCTCAATTCGTATTAGATTGAAAGCTCTTTTAGTCCTTCAAAACGACACAGGAGTCCATTTTTTCCACTTTCAGGGATAAATGAGGGCATAATTCAATAAAAATTCAGCCCCCTATAGGTCCTCATAAGTCCTCTGATTAGGCCCTGCTGTAGCCCTCAGAATGCTCCAGAAGAAAAGTGACCTCACATGACCGTTTACCCCAGGACCAACAAATTTACACCAAAAGAATGAAGCGTAATTGTATAATCTGATTATATTTCCATTAAAAGCAATATATTCTTTTTTACCACAATTTTTAGAATAAACTTCATTACGCAGAGATTAGATAAATCACTTTCGAAATTCATTTTATGAGTTCACTGTTTGCTGCAATTGATTTGAATGAGTGTCAATTAAAATTTTTTGTAAAACAACAATGCTGTTTCACATGGAAGTATAATTCGATTATAAAACTAGCCCGATACTTTTAGTGTCCGCCTGTTTCTCAGGTCAGTTACAACCAGCCCCCTCCACACTCTTAATTTTCGTATTTCCTGTAGCCCACTAAATTGCGCCGCAAATGCGCTCATGTGCGCCACCAATAAAAAATCTTGGGCCCCAAAACTCTAGGAGTTATAGCAGGTGTTAAGTGGGGGGGGGGGGAGCTTGCGACACGCCAACCCTCCCCACATTTGAAAAATCATTCGTATCCAAATGCGCTCATAGGCGTCACAAAAATTGTTTGCAAACTTTAAAAACTGTCCACGATACGGAGGTTTTAACAATTTACAAAGTGATGACCAAAAAAAAGAGTTTTTAATCAGCAGTGATGAAGGAACTATGGTATGAGGTTCACATTTGCGGTCAGAGCGTAAAACTGCGCGCACCGTCGCAGTTGCTGTATGAGCAGTAGTAACTATTACTGCCACGGATTTGGATTTCGGCACTCGATCAATATCAGTGCTAAACATATTATTTGCCCACTTAATTATTATGTTTGACTTATCTAAAGTAACTTCATGAGGATGACTCCATTCCCGATTCCATGTATCACTAGCCTGGTCCAACTCGCAGAAGTTCCTGAGACAAATCTTAGGCGTCGTTCATATTAGTAAGAGAAATCCACAAATTATAGGCGCGTTCGTACGCTCTGATGCTCACCTGATATAATGCCGTTTCCACTCGGATAAAGTGCGCAGGCGTGTTTCTATGTTTCCCATGAATTATGTTTAGACTTATTTATAATACTGCACCCCTATAGATTGCTGTCGTCCATTTTCTGCCAAAATCGTCTTTGGCGACTTTGAATTTACCTGTTGTCGAGAACGGGGTTACGAGGTACGTGTGGGTGTTAATAATTCAAGAATGGATTAATTTTTCTGCATAAGTGAGCGAAGTTTTTCCAACTTACCAGCTTTATAAAAAGGGAAGATCTTTCTTTTTTTGGGGCTTAGCTGAAGGCCATCGTGATCACAATACTCCTCCAGAACTTTAAGTTTGTCGCGAGCGTCGTGCCAAAAAGTATAGCAAAGATAACTATATCGTCCGCAAACAGAAGCATTAATTAGAAATCTGGCAGCATTCAGAAACACACCCTGCATACCTTCCTTTATATGAAAGTCCACAATATTAGCCCCCGAAAAAATGGAGAGAAGAGAACTAAAGATGTCACCCTGTAGGATTTAGCGTCACGTCGACTATATCCGAGTAGGACTCACCACATTTGACCCTTAGACCGGCATTGATATAAAATGAGACCAAAGTTCTAAGAATTTGTCCACTCAAACCAAGATCATTTAGTTTGCCCCAAGGCTTAGTAAGACGAGCGCACTGCGAGTTGAAGCGGACATTTTTCTTATTATAAGGGCCGGAGGTAACGGAAGCGCCCCTCCGTACTAGCATATTTGATTCGCTGGCAGCATGCATAATTGAGGAAATTAATTAGTTATACAAAAAATAAGCGTTAACATCATTATTGAATACACGCGGTGAATTTGGCGAAGCAGTATAAAAGGTGTTCGCTCCATCGTCATTCATTTTACAGACATTGATACGCCACCAAATATGGTAGGCTCTCTATCTCTAGAACCCTCAAGCACAATATTAAAATCTATAGCAACAAATAAATCATTCGATTGGTCCGAATTATTGTGGAAATAGAAATCGTTAACAAGATTTTCGCAATTGACATCTAACCGACGTAAATCAATAGTACTGCAGCCTCTTTTCATTAGCTACGTAAATTGACCCATCCTATCAGAAAATGTACGACCATTGCAGAGCCCAAGGTCGCACAATTCAAGGGACTCCACCAATATTTCTTACATCTTCAATTAACTCTAACTTTTTAGGGTTCTTAAACGATCATTAAAATCACTGATTAATAAAAAATCTTTTTTTACGTTCTCTGAGGAGAATAAAACATTTTGGAGCGCATCAATGCAATAGTCCGAGTTTGCTAATTGGGGAAAATATATTTTACCTGTATGCATTTTCGACTCACAACAGTAAAAACAAGAGTCACATCACGGCATCATAGCACTGGGAAAAATTTTCAGCGCAAGTGAGACACTTTAAACTCTCGGCATGAGACGGAGCAACAACAAACATGTCTACTTTTCATTTTTTGGGGCATTCTGCGGTCACAATGTAGGGAAATTTACAAACAGTGTGTAAAATTAATTCATTTTTTTTCCATTTTTTCGGAACGCAGAAAGCAAGCAGCCTCAGGAACCATCATAAAGGGCAGGAGATGGTTGCGACTTTTGCCTCGGAAGGGTCGATGTGCGCGAGTACTCAGTCGAGTATATTGTGCAACATTGCATTCCAATTGGAAAAGGTTAGGCGGCCGAGACTATTTACGTTTGGATCCTCCCGACCTGTGGCCAAGGATATTTCCAGGCAAAATTTTATATACATTTTTCATCTGACGTCGGATTAGCTAAAATATTATTTTTAGTTTAGATATTTTTAAATTGAATTAATGGTTCACCGGCTGCAGAGAATAGTCACTTTTGAATAAGATAATTTCTTTAAGTTGAAAATTTTAGATAAAAATGAAATTTGAAATTGTTTGTGGAATAAAAAACATACTTAATCTCAAATTTAAAGCAACCAAATTTGATCGTGAGAATTTCTTGCCTTATTTAAAAAACAATCCAACTTTTTGAATAAAACTGCGACGAAAACTTTTTCCGTTTTGCTAACTAGTCCGTCACTCACATTATTATAAGCTCATTATTAGTAAACTGTTGAAGTGGCTTAAAACATTTGTGTACTTATATAAATAAAGGTGTGCTGATGAGCAAGTAATTTTTTGTCAGAATATTACCTTGGAATGGAATACTCGATAATGATAATGTAATTTTATTTGATATTATAATTTTTTTATAACAAATAATATTACTCATGAATCATTTTTCGCTTGCACACACTCCTGCGCATTGAATCCAAAAGATAATGAAACTCGAAAAGTTGTTTACCAAATGATAGACGAAAAAAATAATTAACAGTTGTTTATTATTTACATTGATGTAAAATTTTTAACAATAACAATTCAAAAATCGCTTCCACGTATCAATTGTGAATGCAATAAAAACATTTTTTGATTAATCCGAATTTGAAATCAATTAAAAATTGCGTCCTACAAGTTATCGTTAAGCATGTTATTTGATTTCGCCCCACTGTTTCTGTCGTTGCGCGTGGATAATATGGCTACGCGCCCACACTAAAAAAATAATATCCCTAGAAATTATACGCTGTAGCTAAAAAATAATAAAAATTCTGTTGGCAGTTAGGGCAATATGGTGTTTTCAAAAAATTTGCGACTGAAAACTCAAAATCATGTAACTCCCTGCATTTGGAATATTATAATTATATAATACTATAATAATTATATGAATATTATAATTACAATAAAATATTATTATTATTATCATTTTGATCCGACTACGGATTACAAAAAATATTATATTTTAGTTCATTTTTTTTAATTAAATTAATGATAAACATTCTGTAGAGTATCTTCATTGGAAGCAACTTTTTTATACCAACGTGGAGAGATTGGGTACTGTTTACCTATACGGCATTCCCTCATTTCCATTGCGGTCATATTTTCAACTGCATGGCTTATCATGTTTATTTTTATTCTCGAACTATATTTATCTGCCTTATATATTCCAAGAAGAAGCCCACTATACTCCAGTATTGCAAAAACGTCACCATTGGATGTTGATAAAACAATATGTTCTCGGGTTGGCACGGGCACATATTTATTCTGTTCTGCTCGCAATTTAATTGGTAAACCAGCAGGAATAACATATCTTCGAAATTCGAATTGCCGGTTCTGATTTGTCTGGGGAATAAGCCGAATATATCCAAGTTTTGCAAGTTCATAGCCAAGTATTTCATGAGGAAAAGGCCTGTCTGGAGAAGACCTAGACTGTCTGGCAGAAGAAGAAGAACTAGGATTACGTTCGATATTGAGATTCCGTTCAGACTGTAGTGAATCGTAATTTGCAGAAGCTTTAATAAAACTTTTCGAGAAGATTGCTTGACTTTTGCCTACTGGACAATCCCTTTTTTCATCTGGAGTTAAATTATCAACTGCACCGCTTATCATATTAATTTTTATCCGCAAATGAGTTCTATCTGTCCTATAAATTCCACGAAGAATCCCCTTATCATCCAATCTTGCAAAAATGTCATCATTAGATGTTGATAATACAATATATTCTCGGGACGCCACCGGCACATATCTATTTTGTGCTACTAGAAATGCAATTGGCATACCGGCAGGAATGACGTATCTTCGAAATTCAAATTGCCGGTTTCGATTTGTGCCAGGAATAAGCCGAACATATCCAAGTTCTTCTATTGTACATCCAAGTATTCGATCTGAAGGAAGCCTTCCCAGAGGGGAAATGGATCTGGCACGAAGTGGAGGTTCCTGAGGAGATAGCCGGTCAGGTGAATGTTGTCTGGCAGAAGAAGAACCAGGATTACTTTCGCCATCAGGACTGCTGCTAGCAGGAAACCTGGACCTGCCACGAAATGGAGCCTCCTCCGGAGAAATCTCGTCGGGCTGTAAACTGCATTCTGCAAGAAGAAATCGAAAATTCTTTTTTTTTTTTCGTTCAGATCATTTATGTCTAACATCTTTAGCTGAATTCAATGTTTCTTTGCAGGAAGTATCTTTTTGATGATTGAATAAAAATTATGAGAAATAATTTTTATTATAAGAAGTCCCCACCGTACATTTTTCTTGTTAAATAAACATATTTTATGTAGAAGACGAGTGCATGAAAGCTTTACTAACCTTAATGACAATTACCGATTTTTTGTTATACAATAACCTAAAAAAAGGAAACTGTTTTTAATATATCCATTTCTTTGGCACATATGTTTTTACTCAGTTTTTACTGTCAATTAACACTTAACAAACAATCATTTTAAATAAGCCGAATAAAGAGTTGAATTGCAATCATTTCAGAATTCCACAGAGAAGAGCTGAGCGCCAGAACTTTCAAGTTGAAAATGATGTAGGCTCACCGTGTTTGGATTCAACTTAACTCAATGTTTTATTTTTGGGATTTATTCTGAATTAGTTAAAATTCTCCTGGAATTCTCATAAACTACAGCTAACTCTTTTGAATTCAGAAGAACATTAGACATATTATTGATAGTATATATATTGGTAGTCACTAATGTTAGTTTAGTCGTCACATTTTGGGTTAAAAATTATTGTGTCAAGGAACTGTATTTAAAACCAAAATATCATTTGCAAGTAACGTCTATACTTGATTTTAGTTTTTGTCTCTTTATTGACTTTTATTTTCTATATATAAATATATATCAAAAATGCATGTATTGATATACATATATAATAATAATGATCATGATGGCGTAGGGATGTGGCGACTCTATCGCCCGAGGGCACTGGCTCTTGCAGTCAGCCACGTTGCTTTGGGCTAACTCCCCAATGCAACAAATTTTGCGGTTACGGCACCAGTATCGCGCAGTGCCACCAACAATAGGGCTCTCTCGCAAGGAGGCCATGGTTCAGTTGGGAGTGGCAAAGAAGCTCACCGGCGCGAAGAGGATTCATGAAGAGGTTACATGACCGTTAGGTCAATATGCACCCGATATATGCTAATAAAATGCCTCAGTGTTTAAGGGATTAGGTATCCTTTTTGCGAAAAAAAGAATATGAAGCTCTTTATCAACAAGAACAAGAGCAGCATGCTCCAGCGAACATTCCACCCGTTCCAGCAAGACCACCAATGCAGATAGCCGATAATGCCAACATGAGAAGTAGGAGATCTATCCACCAAAAAGGCTTCCTCAGGATGGACAAATTAGCTGAAGCTAATACTGCTCTGCTCGATTTGCTCCCCGAAGATGTTAATCTCTGGAATCTGAACTGTGTAGTTTACGAGAGGGGCAAATCACACGCTGAACAAGTGTAAACTGTTGACCATCATGCAGCACTAGACGCCAAAAATAAGATCTCTTTTAACAGCGAAACAGCGCCTTGAACGGCGAGTTAATTGGATTCAGGAAAATTCAACCTTTTCTACCCATCCTTTCCGTCTGTTCAATAAAGCGTCACGTACCATTCAAAATCCGCCTAGTCGAGAAAAGATTCAAGTCTTCTGGAAGCAAGTATATGGAGATACTTATTAGCTAAATGAAGCCGCTTCCGATAATTCACTCTTTCGTAACTGTTGCCAAAGGCAAAGGTAACAGTATCCAGAGGAAGAGTGTCCAATAATTACTGCTGAAGAAGTGAAGGAAGTTATCGCTAGAACTAAGAACTTTTCAGCGCCAGGGCTAAATAAAATCAACAGCTTTTGGTGGAAGAAGTTCACTTCTATGCATCAACATCTAGCTCGTATATTTACTACTTTCTTAAACGGAGAACAAACCGTCCACGGTATTGATCCCTAAAACCGGAGATTTGTCAAGTCCAAAGAACTACAGGCCCATAGTCTGTTTAAACACCAACTACAAGCTATTCACTGGCATCTTCAAAGAGAGGATATTAACATGTATCGAGCCAGTATGGAGTGCAATAGTTGAACAACGTGGATGCAACAGAGGGCTGGCAGGTTGCAGGGAGAACCTGTTAATAGACAGGTGTATTACCCAGGACTCTACAAGGTATCGACGCAATCTGTCCATGGCTTGGATTGACTACCATGAGGCATTCGATAACACGAACCATGAGTTACTGATTAAGCTCCTTGAGTGTCTGGAGGTGCATACAAAAATAGTGAGATGCATAAGAGAGCGTATGCTCTTATAGCGGATAAGATTTGTCATATCATCTGACAAAAAATAAGTGACTACAAGCTATATCACATATAAGAGGGGGGTCTTCAAAGGAGATTCTCTAAGTCCGATACTTTTCTGCAGCTCCCTCTTGCCTCTGTCTATTGTGCTCCGAGGCAAAATCTCCGGATACCTATGTGGCCCGCCAAACAGAAGAAAATCACCTCTTATACATGAACGACCTTGAACTCTTTGCTTCCTCGATAGAGGTCCTCAAAATCCTTGTGGAGGCGGTAAATAGATACTCTAAAGCGATTGGCATGAGCTTCGGACTGGACATATACATATACATATCTTGGAATACCACAAGCGGAAACCCAAGATGTGCGTGTCTTGAAAACAGCCCTTGGAAAAAGGTATCGCCAAATTCTCAGGAAAATTTGGGCTCCCGAATTATCTTGAAAGAATAAGATCCAGGCGACCAATATGCTGGCCGTTCCTATACTGATCTACGCGTTTGGTGCAGTAAAATAGAACGTCGATGCGTTGAAGCAACTTGACCGAAGCACACGCAAAATGCTGACAATCCATCGAAGTCTTCATCCTAAATCTTCCGTATTTCGAATATATCTCCCTCGAGATAAAGGGGGTAGAGGCTTGCCAAGCTTAGAGTGTCTTCATCGAAGAACGGTTCTGGCTACAGCCTGCTTAGTTCTGAATAGCACAGATTCCCTTATGTGACTCGTACATCAACATGAAGTCGTCAATGCTGCGGCGTTTCTATACTGTGCCGCAGAAAGGGCCGTAGAGAAGCTTCGCCTCCCATTTGATTCCAGCGACACTACACATGGCCTAGAATCACTAACACCTTTGGTGCTTAAAAGTCGTATACAGGAAGCAGAACATACTTTTCTACTAAGAGAACATGCTGACAAGCCCCTTCATAAGAAATTCCAGGGCATCCTAGGTAGATAAGAGCTCTCGATGGGTCTGTCCAACATGTTTCTCAAGTCTGCTGAATTGAGATCAGAGACTGAGGGATTTCTTTTTGCCTGTCAAGACGGCGTTATAGACACCTTAGTTTACCGCGAGCGCATAATGAATGTACCTGTAGGCGATACCAACTGCCGAGCGTGCAAGCAAGAGCCAGAAACACTTGGACATCTTCTCAGTGAATGCTCAAAATATGCACGCTACGGGTACATAGAGAGACACAATGCGGCTCTAATAGTGTTATATTACCATCTTAGGCACTTCTATTGTGTTGATTTATATCCGGTCTTGTCATACGCCCAGGGGGAACTTGAGTCCCTTGTGGAGAATGATCAGTGTAAGATCTACTGGAATTTCTCATTCTCCATCACTCAACGTATCAGTGCTACGAAGCCTGATATTGTCCTCCAAGATCTGAAGAACAAGATCATTTACTTGATTGAATTCTCGGCACCAGCCGATGATAATATCACGGCAAAGGAGGAAGAAAAACGGGCGAAATATCAAGCATGACGTACACTTTCCAGTTGCGTCGGGATTGGTTACTTTAAGGGATCATGATTGTAGCTTCCGGAGCATACAACTTCTCTGATATAATATACAATATATTAGCTGTTATCCACAGTCATATCATTCAATTACCCTGTCTGCCCCCTCCCCACCTCATCTGAGACTACCGTATAAACATGTAGGAATTTATCCGGAGTTTACATGCGCCGCTGTGCCCTCTTCCCATTTGCCCCCCACCCCAAAACATTTACGACCTGTCTGAGAGCCCAAAGAAGATGTGTGCATAATTTGGTGCCGATTGGTCAAAAACTATTGATTTGCATAAGTATCATGCGTTTTAGGTCACTTGATTTTTATATATAAGATAATAATATACAATATGTATACCATTCAGCCATTTCCCTTTCAGGGTAGGCGTGACACTACCCGATTCGGGTAGTGTTTCTAGGTGGATAGTTTCTTGTAGTAAATAACTACAAGTGTGGGCTCACCACACCCACGATGTGCCAACAGCACTCAGTTTTCTCGAATGGTCACCCATCCAAGTACTAACCGCGCCCAACGCTGCTTAACTTCAGTGATCTGACGAGAACTGGTTTCTTCAGCGTGGTATGGCATACAAATACAATTATCCCCTTATATATTAACATCATCGTAAATAATTTAATTGCAATTTTTTAATCCATTTTTAAGGAAATTCATAATTTTTTCTTTCTTGTTTTATATTTTTTGAAATTTTTAAAAATTCGACGTTTTGTTAAAAAATGTTTTTTCAGGTTTAAAATTTAACTATTTGATTAGTAATTCATAAATTATTGTTAAAAAGTAATTAAATTTATTTAAAAATTAAACTTTTTTCTTGAAGATTCATCTTCTTTGCTTGAAAATTCAACTACTTCAAAGAAAAAATTAGATATTTTGTTGGGAATTCCTCTATCACAATTGAAAATGTAACTCTTTGTTCATAAGTCCAACTGTTCAGTGAGAAATTACAAAATCAATTTGTTTAGTTTCTACTATCTGCTCGAAAATGCATTATGATGTTAAAAAGTAATTTCTTTGTGGTAAGCTTAATAGTATATTATGCACCAAGTGGGAAAAGAGGGATCACTGGTGAGAACCCAGAATCATTTCTTTTTGCACTGAAAATAACATGATGAAGTTATCCTTTTCAAAAATAGGACGTGAAAGAAAATAATACCGTGAAACAAAAAATCTCTAGTGTTTACAGTGTAAATATACAAATGGCTATTATATGACTATAAGCTGGAAAGGGGAACTTTAGGCACGCTCCACAGGCCTGATAAATAGCCGTATCCATGCATGTATTATATGAAATGTAATAATAATAACAGATATATTATATTATTATATTCACCAATAAAATGAACGATGACCGCCAAAGTGAAAACAAAAGTACAGACCATCCGCATTTTCGCAAAGTAGAGAACAAACTAATTGATGCGTCAGTGAAGAATCTGGTTATTAGCTGTATCTAAGGAATATTCCATTGCATCATCAGAGCACAAATATATACATAAGTGGCCGTTATCACACACATATGTGAAAACAACGACTTTATTAGTGTCAAGATTGTCCCACGCAAATAATGATATCATTTCACATTTTTTATTACGTTCATTTTGATTAAGACATCCTCATCTCAAATGGAAGGTAAAATGTTTTATGTAAAAATTGAGTCAACACGACAACTTTTGTTGAAATTATCTGATTTAATAATCTGATTGAATTTTTGAATAAATTTTCATTTTTATGGAAATAGTATTTCCATACAAATGTATGGAAATACTGCGTTTTTGGAGGAGAATTGAAGTTCATTTATATAGCATGCAGGTACATATTTTTTCATCATACAATTGTGTGCATGACTCGGGCCGAGGCAACGATTTCACTCGTGTAGGAGAAGTAGGAGTAGCGAATGTAATTGTTAGATGTGACGTCAGCGAAAGTAGAGAAAGGAGAAGTCAGGAAATTGAGCAGGTTGAAAATATGAGAAGTGAGGGATCTGAAGAATGTTAGGGGTTGTGATGTAGAGGAGGGAGAGGCAAAAGAAGTAAAGATATTATATTATTATATATTTACCAAGAGAATCAAGGAAAACGGCAAAAGCAAGGAATAGAGTTTTTATTGAAATGTTTCCATATATATATATATATATATATATATATATATATATATATATATATATACCTTTGGGATAGAAACGAAGGGCCTATGACAAAGCCGCCGAACGCGTCCTCGGGTTGCGGATAGAGGGTTCCTATACCAAGGGTTTCTGCTGAATATGGTTGCAATAATTAATAAGCAGTCGCGGACAATTGTCCAGGGATGGTCCCGAAGGAATAACTCCTAAGCGGAGGCGTAACAACCGTGCCGAAAGCTGAATGGCACCTGGGTTAGGTGTCTCAAACGATGACTCTGGGATACCGGGCGACATCTCAGAGTATGCAGCCTTATCCTTGCACGCGGGGCTCTACAAGGACGGACGAACCCTTTCCCTAGCTGCTCGTGGGAACAACAATGAAACCACCAAAATACCAAAATGTTGTAGATGCGGTTCAAGACAATCGAACGCGCAGAGCACCCGACAATGGGTCGGCAAACAATGCCGATCAGCCTAGAGTTCGGGGTGCTGAAAATAATTTAGATGGAAACACGACGACGAACCGGCGAAACGCCCACATTGAGTGGACGGATCGACTCAGAGATGACGTGCTAGACTGCTACGATGCCAGCATTATCCCTGTTCGCGGAGGCTTTATGGCGCGTATGCACACTCTGTGGTGCTAGAAACACCCAGAGCTTCAGCACGTTTCGCATCAGTCTTTGCGAAATCAAGCCGACTACCTCCGGAAAAATGGATATGTACGCGGAGCGCTTCCCCAACCGCTGCTTTATGAAGCTGCAGACGAAGATGAGGAAGCGACATTGAGACCAACCGCAGAAAGCAGGCACCTTCTGAGAGATGATCGCAATTTCATTACTAGAAGGAACATTAACATGCAAGTTCCTCCTAAGCCCCAAGATCTGGCTGAAATGGATGCCTTCCTTCGTGGAGATATCTCGCAAGAGTCCGACCTCTGGACCATCAATTGCTCAGTTTATGGTGCTGCGAGAACTTTAGCTGATTCAAATCGAAGGCTGAAACCAACGATGGATCAAAAGACCAAAAGACGCTTGCATCAACTGAACAAGAAGATTGGATGGGCAAGACAGAATGCGTCCCGTGTTCAATGTGTGATTGACTACATAACATCTGGTAGACCGTTTACGGAAAAGGTTCGAAAGTTCGCCCAAGAACTAAGGATCTTGAATCACACACTAAATAAGTCAAAGCTACTGACAATCAAGCAGCATATTGTTGACAAAATACGGCTGTTATATGACGCAAGGAGGAGAATACAGAAGAGGGAGAGATGGATCAGGGAGAATCAACAGTTTCTCGCTGACCCATCGCGCCTTTTCAGCGATCTACCTGTTTCTGTAAAAAATCCACCCAAGCCCAAGGAGGTAGAGACTTTTTGGAGAGAGGTGTACAAGATCCCGAAAACACTAGAGTTGAAAGAAGATACTGAAAATATCATCCGCTTCAAGGAGTTTTGCGACAACCTCATAAAATCTGAGGAGGAATGTCCATCAATCACTGCCGAAGAGGTGAAAAAAGCACTTAGAGGCACGAAGAACTTTTCCGCTGCTGGACCAGATTGTATCAAGAACTTTTGGTGGAAGAAGTTTACTTTTACACACCAACATTTGGCCCGCATATTCACCTCATATTTAAAGTCGGAGACGCCCATTCCGCAGTGGCTGGTGTTAGGACGCACTATACTCCTTCCAAAAAAAGGCAACTTGTCCAACCCAGAGAATTACAGGCCAAGAACTTGTTTGAACACGCTGTATAAGATCTTTACAGCTGTCCTCAACAACAGGATTGTTCGACGAATTGAGCCTGTATGGCGAGAGATGTACGAACAACGTGGCTCGAAAAAAAGGTGTAGCAGGCTGTCGAGAGAATCTGCTGATTGACAGGTGTGTCTGTAAAGACGCTGCAGCCCATCAGCGCGTCCTGTCAATGGCCTGGATTGACTACCGGAAAGCTTTCGATTCAACCTCTCATAGACTTATCATCTGTCTGTTGGAAAGCTTGAAGGTACATCCACACATAGTGAGATGCATAGAGAGATTGATGCCTCTTTGGAAAACTAGATTTACTATCTCATCTAGAAATTATCGTGTGACAACGAACGACGTCACCTTACAGAGAGGCGTCTTTCAAGGTGATACCATGAGCCCTTTGCTTTTTTGCATCACACTTTTGCCTCTAGCTCTCGCACTACGAAATTCTCCTGGATACCTCTGTGGCAACACTAATCAGCGCGAGCATAAGGTCACTCATGTATTTTATATGGATGACCTGAAGATCTATGCCTCTGGTAGAAGCAAACTTCAAACTGCTAGAAATATTGTCAAGAACTACACAGGAGAGATTGGGATGGACTTTGGCTTGGACAAGTGTGCCAAAATTTATCTGAAGAAAGGAAAGATTACTGGCGTTCCCAAGGACCCTGAGCTTGTGGATATAAGTGTTATCAGACATCTTAATACTGGAGAGACCTATACATACCTGGGCGTGCCTCAAAACCGCATTCAGGACGTAACATCAATGAAGGAGTCTCTCCGAAGCAGATACAAGCATCTTCTTCGACAGATTTGGTCTTCCAATCTGTCGGCGTTGAACAAAGTATCTGCGACTAACATGCTTGCCGTCCCGGTTCTACTCTACTCGTTTGGGGTAGTTCAATGGACGAAGAACGAGCTTAAGGCCCTTGATGTCATTACACGTAAGGTCATGCATATGCATAAAAGCTTGCATATCAATTCGTCAGTTCCGCGATTATATATTTCACGCCGTCAAGGTGGACGCGGACTTCTGAATCTCCAGTGTCTTCATAACCGGATTGTTCTAAGTACAGCTTACATCGTTGCGAATGGCAGAGATCCTCTCCTAAAGATGGTCAGGAACCACGAGATGATTGGCGAAGGAGCGTTCCTTTACAAAGCCGCGGAGCAAGCGGCCGAGACCCTTGGCCTGAATTTTAACATCAGAAGTGAGGAAAGTGCATTACTTCATCTAGATGCTTCACTTCTAAAAACCAAAGTGAAGAAAGCAGAGGTTGCAAATTTTCACCAAGAGCTACTCGACAAGAAAATGCACGGAAACTTTCACAGAAATGTAGAAAAACAGTCCTTGTCGAAGGAGCAAACTTTTGCTTTCCTCAAATCATCAGGGCTTAATTCAGGTACAGAGGGTTTTATTTTCGCATGCCAGGACGGTGTCATTTCCACCTTAGCATACCGTGAGCGCATTTTATGTCAAGAAGTTCCCAGTGATAGGTGCAGAGCGTGTCATGCACACGCTGAGTACCTAGAACACATACTATCAGGGTGTCCGACCCACGCGGGAACGACGTATATCTATAGACATAATGCGGCCCTAAGAGTGCTTTATTACCATCTTTGTCGCTCTTACGGTGTTGGCCGCGACCCTGCCCTGCCGAACGCTCCAAAAGAGATAGAGTCGATTGTCCGAAACGAGAAGTGCCAAATTTTCTGGAACTACGATTTTCGGGCAGCAGTCTCCGCTGCGCACTCGAGGCCTGATATTGTTCTCCAAGACTTCGAGAAACGAACTATATTCGTGATCGAATTCTCGGTTCCGTCCGAATACAACATCACTGCAAAGGAGAAAGAAAAAGAGGAGAGGTATCAAGACCTCAAAAGAGAGCTACAACGACTGTACCCAAAATATTCGGTACAAGTAATTGTCCTTGTGATAGGTGCTCTCGGAGGTGCGAAACTATCACTGGTTCGTAACCTTAAAGCAATACCCGCGTGCCAAAAATATGCCAAGGCACTTGCGAGATGAATGCAGAAAGCTGTCATCCTTGGGTCGCTTCGTGTCCTCAAGACACACGAGGGTTTCGCCGGCTTGTCGTTGTGATTTTGTCGTTGCCTATGACCACCCATCTCACGGTTGTGAGACGTGGCCATAGGTGTGATTTACCGCGGTGCTACTGGGGGCTATTGACATTTTGTCGGATGGCAGTTGCTCTTAGTGGGACCCTGCGGTGGTTGTTTAACTTTTTTTTCAAATTATATATATATATATATATATATATATATATATGCATATATATATATATATATATATATATATATATATGTATCTACTAGTGGGCTTTTCGTCTTCCACGTAGCCAATTGTGAGTTGCTGACTACCTCTTCTTGACTTCCTGCCCCACTTGCGGAAAAAAATATCCACGTCGTACAAGGACAGCCGCTGGGCACTATCTTACTCGACATCGTAAGTTTACGCCTGGAGACAAACACTTATTTATTTAACAATGAAGTTTCATAGAGATTTACTGCTCTATGTCCTTGTATACCTGTATGTCATAGAACAAATAGCGGTATCTGAAAAATTATATCGACATACGCTCATGGTTTAAGCAATGATTCTAGAAAACAGATCTTTATTTCTCGAAGTTTACCTCTTTCAAAGCTTCATGATTGCACAAATACGCATGATCAATTCATGTGATATCGTTTATCTTTTTTTTTCATAATGAACCAAATATACATTTTTATAAACTATTCTAATTTTACATGCACTACATTTTAATTATGGGACAAATATTTGAAAAGTAAAGAAATCTTTAGAATGTCATTACGATTCCCATAATTTTACATTTTTTCATTGAGAAGTAGTACAATACCAAGTATTTGAAAAAACGTTCGTAGATAGAACAGCTTTTTAGGATTATTTAAAATTTATTCACTCAACATATTTAACAAATATTAAAAGTGTCAATGAAAAGATTTCAAGCGATACAGTATGAACACGTTTCGTTTTTGTCAACTTACAATGTATATAGTGGGTAGAAGATAAAATTGTTTGTAATTTTCCTGAACTCTTAGAAATTTTTATAACTTACAAATCAAACTTTCGGGCTGGTTGAAGTTTTCAACCCATACTAGACTTTCTTGTTTTTCGGCCGGGTTGCGAACTTGATACCCGACCCGACGTCAGTTTGTACTCCCACTCGAAAGTAACGTGACCGTTGGCTAAATGCGGATTTTACGTTCATTCTGCGTTTGTTTCTTTTGTAAGTGAGAGAGAATTTGTAAGTGAGAATGGAAATGAGTATCACGACAAAATATAATTGTTTTACACGATTGAGCAATATGATTATTCGTACCAATTTATGCTCTGTAAAATGTTCAACAAATAATTTTGTAAGGTATAATTAAGTCTGATTACTTAGGTCTTAGGGGAAGGATTTTATAATTATTTGACAGTATAAATGCATTTAATGGTTAATTAATTCAAATTTTTCCTTTATATAATAACTTTTCTAATTTCAAGTTGAATTAACATTTATTTGAAATTTTTCATTTATAAAATATTTCTGAAATTTTTTAAATATAACGGTTAAACTGTTAATTGAATATACTGAAGAAACAGCTCAAAAAATAAAATGTATAAACAAACCCAATTGCAGGTGCTCTGATACTAGAATTTTTTTATACAACAGATTTTACAATAACTGTCATAGACTCTTCCAACCACAAATGTCAGTTTTTCTTTTGTAAGTTTTCACTATTGCAACTCTGTTTTGAATCTTTATATATTTTCGAAAATTCCACTCAAAACTACTTACATCTTGCAAACAAAAACTTTTCTGCCAGCTCCATAAAGAGGTTATGACAAACATGACAAGAGCGTCTCATCTCATCCCATGAACCCGGCTCATTCCGCCCCAAATCAAAATTATGATTAAAACTTCAATATTACCTGTTTTTGTTAATTAATTCTGTATAAATGCGTTAGTACATTCAAGTTTGGTAAATAAACTTCACGACAAACTTTAGTTTAAAAATATTGTCTATTATTTTCAATCATTTCCTTTCGTTCTATGATATCGTAGAATAACAGGATTCCGGTTTTGAAATTTTAATCATTTTTATTTTTACTTTATCTACTCTATTTAATTTTTATCTTTTTCCGAGTAATTAGAAAATCATTATTACTATTATTTCTGAAAAGAACGGCAACAAAAATCACATATTTTGAGAGAAAATGCAGTGTCTCATTTGACCCCGTATGCTCATCTCGCCCCGGTCTCCCCTAATAAAATGTCACACTTTAGGACCGAAAATACTCTTAAAAGAAAGGGAAGGGGGTGATTTTTCGTAAAAGTAAGGGAATTAATAGAGAAATAAATTCTTTTGAACACCACTAATGTTGATACCATATGCAATTCAATATGAAACGCTTTAAATTCTTAAGATTTCGTGACAAAATATATTCAATTTCCAACAAAAAAGTTTAATTCTCAAGCAATAAAGATTTTCTACCAAAAGAGATAAATTTTTAACCCAAAAAGTCAGATTTTCAATCAAATATTTGAATTTTCAACAAAAAAGTGATTTTCAACCAATCAGTGGAATGGAAGCTTCTAATGTGTCCCCTAAGGGTTTACATTCTTCTTGCATCTCTTCCCTATTCCGTTACACACCCTCCACACACTAACTTGGTGGTGGGAGGGGGACCTACAGTTTAAGGTGTGTTCCGAACCACCAAGAGCAACAGCTTTAAGTACTTAGAGAACCTTTTTCTCTAGAGGTACCAGTCCCACGACTCTCCGGAGATGAACAACTCCCTTGCTAGGCAAGTGTTCACCGCATGGGCCGCCGAGGCTCTCCCAGAGTGCGAGGCGGGAATCGAACCCGCAAGCCGACAGAGTGGGTCTAAAGCCTACTCCTTAACCTCCACGACCATCGTCCAACTAACCAATCAGCGTCATTAGCAGCCAATTAGTTGAACTTTCAAGCAGAAGAAACGAATATACGTTGTAATAACATTCAAAATGATTAAGAAAGTATAGAGAATGAAATACTCATGCACTGAGAAAAAGTTTGCTTTTACTAAGTAAATTTTATTTGGCTGAAGTAATTGAAAGTCTTGATCGTATGCAAAACTTTGAATTGAAAAAATGATTTTCATCGGCGCCGCCACGACGCGACACGGAAAGCATCCTTCACAGCGCCAGGACTAATGATTTCTAAGGAAGAAAAAAAAACGTCATTAGGATTTTAGGGGAATGCGATAAGATAGCTATAATATAATAGATTTAATGCTTTCACGATGATTCATTATAATAAAATTATGTGTTCCGGGTTTCAATAGTGTGCAAAACTACGAATATTGCCGACGTATCGCGAACATGGGCTGTGATTGGTCAAAAGCCCCACCGAGGGGACTGATCGAACTTGATTGTCCATTTAATTTTTTTTTTAACCCGGGAGGACGGAAAGCTAAATCGGATGGGTATTATATCCATTGTCCCTCTCGATGTTATGTAGGTGTTTTAAGATTTCGATTGCTTCTCTATGTTTTCTTGAAAAAATATTGTATGTTTTTGCGATAATGGTCGTTTTTTGAAATAAAATGCTATTTCCTGTTTCGATATGATGCTCAGCTAGTGTCGATTGCGTGAAATGTTTGATCCTGACTTTACACTCATGTTCCTTCACACGTTGGCTTACCGCTCTCCCGGTTTCTCAAATATAGACTTTTCCACAAGAGCAAGGTATTTTATATACTTCTGGATCACTGAGAGGTTCCTTTTTATGTTTAGGGTGATTTAGAAGTTTTGTAATTTATCTTCATCTGTTATGGAGACAGCTCTACATACAAAGGAGTTGATGACAGATTGCTCCTGATGTGTGATCAGAGTTTTTGTAAACTAGTACGACGAATAAAGGCAATTCACCATTTTGTTCAATTTCCATGGTGAACTGGATATGGGGTTGTAATCGATTGATGAAATGTCCTGATAAGAGGTCATGTCGAAATACACTCACATGCTCATTGGGATGTTAATGAAAGACAACTATAATTTCAATACACAAGAACTCTATAAGAGAACAAGAACGCAAGAACTAATATAAGGCCAGTTTCGGGGGTTGCCCCGCAGTGGCCGAGCACTGAATTCGTTGTTGGATGAATGGTGCGGGGTGGCCACGCATTGTTGACATTGCTTGTGAGCTGAGAAACTGCGTCTGGCAGCAGATTTAGGAAGAACAAGATCAGTCGGCCTTATATTGGAGTTGATGGGTATTTGAAACAGCAGACTTGCAGTAGTAGTAAGTAAGAACATGACGCGATATTTCGGTGCGAATGTTGGCAGCACTGCTCAGGTTTCAGTTCTGCCAATGTTGCCAAGGAGGAAAACTTGTAACTTTTACTACTTTTATTTCTTGGAAAATAAATTGGTGGTAAATGTGACTACTTCATTTGTTGTGCATAGAATGACTATCGTTACTAATATAACCTACGTAGGATTATTAACGGCGACTTGTTGCCGCACTAAACTGGCTAGTTACTTTTACCATCGAAGTAGTTGTCGCATCTAATATCATCTCTACTAATAAAGAGCTTTTTGTCACAACTAACCATTTTTTTCAGTGTAAGGCTGAGAAAAATTAGTCTCAAGTGGTACTTAAATGAGACCACTGGTGGGAACCCAAAATCGTTTCTTTTTGCACTGGAAATAACAGCATGAAGTTATCCATTCCAAAAATAGAACGCGAAAAAAAATACCATGAGAAAGGAAATCTCTAGTTTTTAGAGTGTACATATACAAATGACTATTACGAGTATATGACAATAAGCTGGAAAGGGGGACTTTAGGCTCGCTTCACAGGCCTGATAAATAGCCGTATTCGTGCATGTATTATATGAAATATAATAAGAATTACAGACATATTATTATATTCACTAATAGAATTAACGATGACCGCCAAAGTGAAAATAAAAGTACATATCATCCTCATTTTCGCAAAGTAGAGAAAAAACTGATTAATGATTCAGTGAATAATTTGGTTAAAAACTGTATTTAAGGAATATTCCATTGCATCATCAGAGTGCAAATATATACATAAGTAGCTGTTATCTCACATATATGGGAGATAACGACGTTGTTAGTGTCAAGTGGTCAAAATTCGATTTTACGTCGAATTCATCTACAACTTGGTATACAAGGGTTTTTAGGGACGCTTATTTCAAATTTGATGTCAAAAATTACAAATTCAATATGGCACATCCAATATGGCGGATGATTATTTCAAAAAGTTATTGAATCTACTTGAAGCACGATATCTATAGGGGGTTTTGAGGGCGCTGATTCACAGTCAGTTATCTAAGTCAATACTCTAAATTCTATGATGACGTTCATTGGTCAGCAGAAAAAAGAGCTCTAAGCTATTTGAAAGGTACTATGGGCATAAGCTTATTGTTCTAGAAAAGCTCGAGTTCATCAGAAGGCTATGTAGATGCCGATTGGGCCAATTGTTTGGATGACAGGAAATCATATGCAGGATACACTTTCATTCTTTCTGGAGGTCCAATACCCTGAGAATCGAAGCAACAGAGAACCGTAGCACTTTCTTCAATAGATGCGGAACATATGGCATTATCAAAAGGAACTAAAGAAGCTGTTTATCTTTGAAGATTTCTTAAAGAATTAGAATTTAACGACCTTGCCCAAGTCAAATTGTACGACGACAGTTGTGGAGCAAAGAAATTGGCCGATATTCCAGTATTCCACTCCAGAACCAAACACATCGATTCAGGGATCTCAGTCCGTCCCCTTTACCCCTTTAAATTTGAAAAATCCCTTCAAACAACTATAATAGAGGTTTCGTTTCAACAAAAAATAGACTATTTACATTTTCTGTTGAAACAATTAATTTTCAACAACAAAAAAACGAATTTTTAACCAAATAGCTGCATTTTCAACTAAAAAAAAAAACTTTCAACCAAAAATGGAACAGCTCAATTTTTAACTTAAAAAATTGATTTTCTACACAAAAGAAATAATCAATTTCTTTTAATGGTTCTTAAAGATAGATTATATTAAATTTTTAATACGTAATATTCGATTTTCGGATTCAGTGGTTTCTTTATATTTTTCATCGCCTCAACTTTTCTGCTTCTTTTTTTGCAAAACTTTAACCGTTCCTCCTCTTCAAAAACACTAAGAGTTTGCAGAAACTCATCATAACTCTCAAAAGACGTGCCAACTTCAGATAAATCCGCTTTAGAATTATTTCGTTTGCGCTTAGACATTTTGAAAAACGATGTCAGTGCAAAATGCAAACTGAAACTGAGGTATCTGGCCTAATTGTAGCTCTAAGATTCTAAGCTCTAAGGGTTCATGATAATTGTTTCGAATTTGTAACTGAACTTAATTTAAATTTAATTGAAAATTTCACAAGGTGACAATGCCGAGAAAAACAACAAACCCAGAGCGACCGGCGCGGCGGGGACCCCCTGCTGAGCGACTACTCAAAAACAAATTGAGGTGTATAAATAAAAAAAGATTAGTTCTAAACCAAAAATATAATAGCGGACTTTTCCACAAAAAGGAATTAACTTTCAACCAAAAGTAGATTAATTAATTTATTTTAAGGTAATGTAATGTTGTAAAATTGTCCGATTTATAGTTGAAGATGTAAAAACAAAAATCATTCAAATTTGAAAAATATTTGATTAGATTAGAAGATTTAAAATTAAAAAGTTAAAAAATGTGTTTTTTAACATCAGAACTCATCATTTTTAATTTTGCAATTAAAATTGAAATGGTTTAATTTAAAAAAAAGTGTAATCAACCATTCGAAAATAATATCATAATTTAAAAAAAATAGAGTTTTAAAGAGTGACCCATCTGTCGCGAAACCCATCTGTCATAAACTTATAAACATGCAGACAAATATGTCAAAGTCAAGGTGTTATATACTTACGATAACCAGTGTCAATGAATAACTTTATTAGAATTTTTAAACTTCAACACATCACGGACACCCGCGGTCTTATTTGAAATTTAAACACATTTTGACAACACTAGCACCGCCATCGACGCACATCGGAACTTTTTTCATTTCACGTAGGTTTAGTTTCAGAAGGTTCACTCACGTTAATCACAGTAGGAATAGCCACTTCGTAAAATAACTCCAAAAGTGACTGTCATGCCTGTCAAGGAAAATCAACCAACCTAACCTTAGAGGGTTGGTTAGAATATCTACTATTACATTTTTTGTTGAGAATTCATCATTCAGTTTGAAATTATTTTCGTTAGTTGAAAATTTTTGTCCTGCAACATTAATTTCTTAATATGAAAATTTAACTATATAAGAGTCTTGAGCGTCCGAGAAATCCAAAATAGGAGAAAATAGAACAAGAAAATGTTGCATCAACTCTGTCGGACAAGTTTATTAAAATCTTCAAAACCCAAAGTTTCGGAAATACACCATTTCCATCATCAGAAGGATCACATTTACAAAAAGTCTGAAAAAGTGTAATAATAATAATCTTACTAAATTCATTGAGATGCACAATTTTCGAAAATGTGAAAACCCACTTACGAATTAGTTACGAAAGTCCTAGTCATCCTTCAGAGTAAAGTTCATTATATATTTAAATTCAATTTTAAAAATCAGTAGCAAGAATAAAGAATTATAGTTACCATATTTAAATTATAAGAAGAATTCAACATTTATGTGGTGAATAAACTTAAATAATTTATAAAAAACTGTTAAACTAATTAAAATTTATAAAATTTAAAGAAATTTTATTATGAGAGCAGGATGGCAAAGCATCATGCTCTCATTAAAATAGCTAAAAAAGTGACTGTCGAAGAAAATAAACCAAGAAAAAATAGTTGAATTTTCATCCATAAAAGATATCGGCTGACTTTCCAAGAACAAAATGTGAATTTCAAACAAAAAGTGAATTTTCTACAAAGTAATTGGATTTCCAGCACAGCACTTGAATTTTTAACGAAAAAGGATTTCTTTTCAACAAAATTGGAGAATTTTCAGCCAAACAGTTGCATTTTTATCCAAGAAACATGAAATGTCTATTAAAGCAGATGCATTTGTAAATCAAGGAGGATACTGGCGTCAGCCAGTAGTTCCAGAAGATCTTATAGCCGCACACAATTTTTGGAGGTATTTCATTCATGTAGCCGGAACAAACGGAAAAGATGCTAGAATTAGATGAATGCATTGCACCGACGTATGGAAGACTGAGATAAATATATATTTATCACTTGCAAAGTTTTCTCTATAAGAAAGAAACAGACAGAGAAAGCCAAAAATTATAAATATTGCTTTATAAGTATTGGACCAATACTGTGATCCCCAGAATGAGAACCAGTTTTGTTATCTGGTTCTACATCGTCAAAATAGAAAACCAGCGGGAGGACTGCTTTTTCTCGAAAATGCGTGTCTTTAATATGTTTCCACAAGGGACTCTGGACAATATTTGTAAATTTCATTGCATTTTTCAAACTTCTCACATTGTTTAGTGTGGTTTTAAAAACTCCAGGTAGTTCAAAAAATTCTTTCAGCGTACGTTTCATCGGAGTATATTGCCCAGTCAGGTCAACAGGCGTTCGGACAGCTTGCCCATCAATATTTCGCGGTTTCTCACCTGGCCCAATTATGTATGATATTGGAGGAATGTAACATTTGTTATCCTCGAGGGTAGTCATTCGCAAATACTCAGTCTCCAAGCCAAAAAACATGTTCCGCAAAGCTGTAAACATAGCATCTAAGTCTTGAAGATCTTCTTCATTTTGATTAGTACCTTGCAACATGAGAAAAATTTTTGATTTAAGAATTTCCAGAAATCCACTCGAAGCATACTCATCAATGCAATCTATCACTTCCTGAACTTGAGTCCTATTTAAAGAGTTAGGTGCATAAAGCTTAGCTGACAAGGCTAAAGATGACCGAAATAAAGTATTTTTCAAGGCCATAGGTGTTACATGATCAGCATGAAGTTCAGCATGATCACTATCTTCATCTTCTACTGCAGCGGGCAACTCATTTGGAACATCTATGTCTCTTTCGACATAATTTTCAAGAATAATTTGTTCATTGATTCCTTCCTCCTGAACTAGGATGGGGTTTAGATGCTTCTGCTTTAAGTGCTTGCGAAAAGATTTAACAGAACCATATTCCCTATTACAACCATATTGTGCACATTTATAAACGCTTAGAATATTGAACGCATGTATGAGCTTTAAATGGCTACAAAGTCCACTGATGGTTGGGATTACAAACCTGCACTCACTGCAAACGTACATTGTAACATTTTTTATTTTATATTATATCTCCTTAAAGCTAACCCTTTTAACGAACTGATGACCGTCGCCACTCTTTGAATCTTTTCGTCTTCTTCTAAATAAAGATTAAAGAAGTATTTTTGGATGAAGTACCAAACAGCCTTGCATGCTGTTGGATACACGGCATCAAGAGCGAAGTACGACTTAAAACACACGTCTAGAGCCTTGATCGGTGTCCTCAATTGGTATCGAACGTTGTCTACCTGGACGTAGCTTGCCGAGATGTTCGATAATGTTGGCTGAAGTGGTAAACCCAGATTTCTAAGGTACTGCGCATGATTTCGCACCGAGCGGCTGATGTCACCAGGAATCTGCAACAGCCATAATTTTTGTTTTACAATATCATCTTTTCGTTTAACAATATTATTAATTATATATCTATTATATATTATTAACAATATTAATAATAAAAGAAAAATAATTCAAATATGAAAACTTACCAGAACATGAATAATAAAACTTCTCCTCGCGTCAACCAGGGGGGTGACACGATTTTCGCTTTTGCATTAGAGGCGCGTGTCAGTTTTGTGAAGAGCGGCGAGTCGTGAAGCATTGGCGCCACCTCTGCGACGCCCGGTCTGCCCGTTTTCTGTTATGATTTTGCATATAAAAACTCGTGAAATGTCATAACTTTATCGTCTATTTGCCGTATTTTATTTACTTACGGCTACATGTGTTATAAAAATGGGGGGCATCGATGTATAGCACCGAACTGTCTATCAAGATACGACTCAACCCGCTCAAACGGAGTAAAAAAGTACTTTTTTACGTCCTAAAAAATGAGGTTGACCGTTGGCAACAAGCAATTAAGCATGAAAAAAAGGATTTTATTGTTAAACCTGGAAATGTAGTTTGTGAGGATCACTTTTTAAAGGATCAAATAATTTGGAAAAAGAAAGTTTCAGCTCCGGATGGAACGGTTATGGCGGTAAGTATGAGGATTTGTTTACACCGATGTTTTTTAACCTAAAATAATTGAATGGCTCTGACGGTTTCATGACTACATTGATTTTTAAATTTTTATGTATTTTTCTTCTTGTAAAACTTTCAGATTATTGTAATAGTGTGTAACATTATATTTTTATTAGTTTTTGAAATTTTAAAAATATTTTAAAACCCTTGCTATCTTTAAGAAAATTGTAAAAGTAACATTATTGGCAGTTTTGAATTATCGCTGAGTTTCGACATTTATGTGCGATTACATTAATTCATTAATAAATTCAAGTATTAAAGTAAATTACAATTGTAAAATAATGATTTTCCTGCAGTCAGAATAGTACAAGAAACCTAAATTTAAAAAAAGGATAATTTTATGAAAAAGAAAGTCGCGACATTTTGTAAAACGTAGCTTTGCTCAATTGTATATAATAAATTATGATGTTCTGTCTGCATAATAATTGCTATACTTTTATCGTAGTATATTCGTAAATAATTTAAATAATTATATTTATTTAAATAAATTAACCTGCCATTTATTGCTCCTATATACCATCCTACTGTCTGTACTCCATATTTAATTTATATCTCCATCTTCTCATTCCATTTTTGAAAAAATAAATGACTAAATGTACATTAAAGTTAATAACTTTATTACTGATGATCTTTTCAGCCATTTCACGATCAATACAATATACTGAATATTAAAAATTATGATTTTTAAATTTGCTTGTATATTTTTATTATAATGTAATAATAGATTAGGATCATTCGAGTTATTAAATAATAGAAAAAATATTTGTTATATTATCATTTCAGAACATTTAGTTTATTTGTTTTAAACGTTAAAAACGTAAACTTTATATTTTGCCATCCCACTCTACTTGAAAATTAAAAACCGACATTTCCAGTGTATGTAAGGTCTATTTTTTAATCCTAGGTATTTTTGTAATTCTAGAAACAGTTAATCCTTGTTTAATTCAACCTAAAAGTTTTTAAATTATCCACAAACGTCCAAAATATTATAAAAACTGCGAAAAATACTAAATCTCCCATGATTCTAATCAGCTTTCATTCAAATGCAGGGCGCCGCGCCGGTGGCGCCAGTGTTTCGTTTTCTGCCGTCCTTCACAAAACTGACACAGCGCATTTGTATGGCGAGTCATCCCCCTGCTTCAACTACTGTTGCTACATCAGTCGCGTTCTTCAAACGGGCCCTCTTCGACAACAGGGATGGTAGTAAATGCAGAATTATTGAGTCTCGTTTCTCTGTGTAACGTAAAAGTAATTTGTCGTCACATGTACATGTAATAGTTATTTCATATTCACGAAAATCTTATACATATATTAAACATATACCTTCTGGTGTGTTATCATAATCTTTCAGTAACTTTAGAGTGTACTCGTCAGTTTTCGCTGCTTCTTTTCGAATGATTTCAATAATGTGAACTTTGGCAGTATCCCATTTTGCGAGCAAACCGTCTTGTCTTTCGGGGACGAACTCTTTGAAATCCTGCTCTAACTGAAATTTAAAGAAAAAACCATCGTTAGTTGAGTTTTGTAACTGCCCTTCAAATGTGAACCAAAGAAAAAATTATTGCAAATTTATGGTTTACTTTTTACGACGAAAACAACCATTTGTGGCTATGAATCAGTCAAAATTAATTGATGACATCGTCAAAAGTCAGTCAATTATTCCTAATTAGTAAATTTGTTAATTGATTTATATTTATAGTGCAGATTCTTAAAAGTATTCTCGTATATTTCTTACCAAATGATATCCATTTTGAAGCCCTAGTACTGTCCACTCCTTAAAATATCCATGGACAAAATGTTGCTCTTCAGTATCTTCGTTATCAGCGTCCTGAGACTGATTAGAAACTTGATTCGAAATCAAAAGTGCCTGGGGCCTGCAATTTCTAAGCTTCTCATATCTGAACGCATGGGTAACGGACCAGCTCCGAATCAACTCAGGCCATGAATCGCGACTGTCGTGTTTGAGACATAAAATAGCAGCTTTTACTCCTTTATCGTCCTTGTTAGCAGTTCTGAAATAACGAAACAAAGGTTACGAAAAAAGTACTGAAAGATAGAAAATGAAAATTTACTAACAAGATGTGTGGCTAAAGATTAGCAGGTACGTGTTCACATTGAGACAATAGCAGCACTTCTTGAAAAAGGAGGAACTTGCCTATATATATAAATTCAACTATTTGGTTGAAAATTCTGTCTTTTTATTATAAAATCCATTTTTTTATAAATGCAACTGTTTGGCTGAAAATTAATCTGTTTTAGTTGAGAATTCACGTATTCTATTGAAAATTTGTATTTTTTGGTTAAATTCAACTGTTTTTGATTTAAAATTGAAATACTTTTTTGTTAAAATATCTACTATTACATTTTTGGTTGAAAATTAATCTTCTTAGGTTGAAAAATCAACTTCTTCGTTAAAATTTGAACTACTACTTTGAACTACTTTCATCTATTTGGTTGAAAATTAAACTGTTTTGTACAAAGCCCATCTTCCTGGCTTGCAAATTCAATATTTTGGATGCAGTCTTTTTTCTTTATTGTCTGGAAAATCTTTCTTGGATTTAAAAGTTTACCCACTTTTGGTAGAAATTTCATCTTTTTTTTTCAATTGAACTGTTTTTTATTCGAAAAAAAAATCTTTTCTTGGTTAAAATATTAACTATTACATGTTTTTTTTTTAGAATTCATCGGCTTTGCGGGCCTCTTAGATCAGATTAGAGATTAGACCGTTTAAAAGTTAAGCATTACAACTTTATTAAGTTAAAAAAAAATATGTGAAATCAAATAATATAAAATTAGAAAACCTAAAAATTCCACGTCATAATCGGTCATAATAAAACAATAAACAATTTTCAAATTAAAGTAATAATATATATTAAAACTTAAACAATTTTTAATTCAAAGTATTCTAAACTCACAATCTAAAATTAGTTATTCGAAGTCAATCACTTTTAAATTTGTATGAATTACAAGTGAATTATTATTCAATTTATGTGCGATTTATAATAATTGCAAAGGGCTATACAAATACAATCGGTGAACGGAAGGGAAGGAATCAGGGAATCTAGGAATACTTCGGTATATGTGGGAATATGTAGGAATATAAAGAATATCAAGAATATTTGTGAATATAAAAAATATCAAGAATATCTGGGAATATTGAAAAAATATATGGGAATATTTAGTGAGTGTACCAGGAATATCAGAGTGGTCGACCGGTCGAAAAGAATATTCTCCATAAATGAATAAATTTAAAATATTTATACCCGGTAACAACAAAAATCATGAATTTTGAAATACACTAAAAATACACATTTTTTATAGTTTGAAGATTCCTCTGCAACTTAAAATTTTATTTTTACCTATAATTTACCTGAAAAATATGTAAGCTACTTTCTAAGCGTTTTTCTCAGTTTTGATTACCGATTTCAATGAATTTTTAATTACTGAAAACAAGACTTGATATAAATAATAATGAAAGGTATGCTTTGGGGAATAGGATAAAATTATATACATTAGATGGAAAAATGGAAAAAAAATTATTTCTTCAATTGAAGTCAGAATTGATAACAATTTTTTGAATTGAAATCGCTTTCTTATTTTACCTGTCACTCCAAAACGTACCTCCCATAGCTGGTGGAGTCCATGTCAAGCGGATCAAGAATTTTCCTCTTGGAAAGGGATTTGGCTATAACTCGGCGTATACAGTCCTGTATTAGCAAGGCAAAATACCCCCAAGTATTTTTGAAAAATTCAAAAAAATGGCGGAGATATGGGACTTTGAAATTTTTGGTAACTTTTTTTTTATAGTTCAATATCTTTGGTTCTAATTAACCGATTTAACTCTTTGAGATCTAAAATTGTTTGTAATGACATTTAAATTTAAACAAAAAAATGCCCATAAAGAAAAAAAAAGTTTTTGACATTTTTTTGAAAACTCAAAAAACTAAAATCGCATTTTTGAAAATACGTGTTCTTGAATTTTTAAAATTTTTTTGCCACGGAAAGCCAAAAATGTGTTTTACCAGACCTGTAAATTTTATCTTGGGACCGCCAGTGGTTCACGAGAAAAAAAAATAAATCTTAGGGTCCGTCCTACATGTCGATGCGACAAGCATCACACCGTGCCGCGCCGCTTCCACTGCGATTCGCTTTTGTTTCGAGATTCGCGGCAAGTAAGCTTGTCTAAACTGTCTTGACCTGAAATCTGCATGGTAAAAACAAAAGACTTTTACTCTCACATTTCACGTGCATCTTTAGCATTAGCATCATATGAGCGACACTTCATTATTTCGTATTGCTGTTAAGAATACAGATCATTTTATTACTTGCTTTTTCATTTCACGAGAAAAAAATCATATGGCTACATGACAAAGCGACAAGCATAACGCCGCGCTGCGCCATGTCCACTGCGATTCGCTTTTGTTTCCGAATTCGCGGCAATGTGGCTTGTCTAAGCTGAGCTTTAGCATTAGCATCACATTAGTGACACCGCATTACTTCTTATTTCTGTTAAAATACGGTTCATTTAATTACTGCCCGTTTTATTTCATTCGCATTTCAATACATCGTTGCGAAAATGTCTTTTAATAAAAGATGTTATAATCCTTTTGGCAAGCATGGTCACAGTAATATTACAAAAAATGTTAGGCCTGTTCCCGAAAGTATTCGCAAAAATTCTTCATGAATTTCACCGAACTACTTCATTTGTGATAGTTGTCGTAAGAAATTTTCACAAGGACAAACTCCTTCTTCTGATGTTTCTAGAAATCATGATTTTCACGTTAATGAGATTCAAGAAGATAAAGTTCTAGAGCAAATTGATATGGACGTGGATAATAATATTTCATCTGAAAGTGACACTGAACATTCAAAACTAGACAAAGAGAAAGCTCTTTTCTCTTTAAATGCTACCGAACAACACCTGCAGGTGAATTGAAACACATCAGCTACGCCATAATATCGGATATAAAAGAGCATAATACGATTGCTGTGCATCTCTATCAAAGAAAGCTAATATCTTATTTGCGAGAGAAAGTGGGAATTACTGTAGACTTCGTAATATACAATTCAGATGGTTCAGCAGCACAGTACAAAAATCGCAAGAACTTTGCCAACTTAACACTCCACGAACAAGACTTTGGATGTAAAGCAGAATGGAATTTTCATGCAATTGCACATGGCAAAGGACCTTGTGATGGTATTGGTAGCATTCTTAAAAGAGCAGCTGCTAAAACAAATCTTCAGCGTCCATACGATAATCAGATTACTAATGCTAGAGAAATGTACGACTGGGCCAAAACACACTTCAAAGACATTCATGTGAAATTCTGCAATAACAACGAATACAAAGTAGAAGAAGCGTTTTTAAGTGAAAGATTTAACAATTCTATTACAATTGAGGGTACACAACAAATACACGCTGTAATTCCCATTTCTAGGACTGAAGTGAAGACAAAGATTTTTTCTAATTCCGAAGAGTTTAATATAGTACCCGTATTTAAAAATCGCAGCAAAATACATAAAACGTGCAAGGTTCGTCGTACCAAATAATGCATTCTCTGGTTCTGGAATCAAAGAATTTTAACACTCACATTATATTCGTTTATATGTCGCTCTTACTTATTCAATTATTTGAAAAAATACTTCAACAATGAAAATTGTTGCTAAAAAGGTTTTCACCTTGACTCAAAAATTCTATAAATCGATGTCTGAAAATGAAATTATTACTTGAGGTGTCTGAATAGGCACATAATGCGCTACGCCCGCGCACTTCTAGTCGCGGCGCTTCGCTTCATCGTGTAGGACCCTAAGATTTATTTTTTTTTCTCGTGAACCACTGGCGGTCCCAAGATAAAATTTACAGGTCTGGTAAAACACATTTTTGGCTTTCTTTGGCAAAAAAATTTTAAAAATTCAAGAACACGTATTTTCAAAAATGCGATTTTAGTTTTTTGAGTTTTCAAAAAAATGTCAAAAACTTTTTTTTTCTTTATGGGCATTTTTTTGTTTAAATTTAAATGTCATTACAAACAATTTTAGACCTCAAAGAGTTAAATCGGTTAATTAGAACCAAAGATATGGAACTATAAAAAAAAAGTTACCAAAAATTTCAAAGTCCCATATCTCCGCCATTTTTTTTAATTTTTCAAAAATACTTGGGGGTATTTTTCCTTGCTAATACAGGACTGTATACGCCGAGTTATAGCCAAATCCCTTTCCAAGAGGAAAATTCTTGATCCGCTTGTCATGGACTCCACCAGCTCCCAAAATTTTGATTTTTTTTCAGAAATATTTTACCACAAAATCTTACCCATTTGGCACTACTATTTTCCTAACTTTCAAGAAAATCGCTGATATCGACTACCACTCTGATCTTTCTGACATGGAACCTCTCGTAAGAAAAAATAAATAATTTTGTACTCACTCTGAAAACGTTCCTCCAACTTCTCTAAATTGTGAGTCTTAAGCCATATCCATATTTTCTGCAAGCACTATTAAGCACAACGAAGCACAAAAAACAAAACACAACACAAGAACTGAACTTATATTACTATTACTAGCGTCGGATAACCAGAGATGACGGATTTTAAGTGTAGCGTCGCGTCGGATAACCGCGTACTGACTGTGGCCAAATTTTCCACTACTTTGAGTAATTTCGAGGCATCTGCAAGTTCAGGACTCAGGTATGACTCATATATACCTGAAGGTCCTTTGGGGAGGGAAGGTTTTATAATTTCAAGAATATATTCTTAACTGGCTTAGGCTTTCAAGATGTAAGTGGGAGATATTCTTAAAATCTAAGAATATTTCCTAAGTGGGAAGATTAAGAATATTTCCCTCTTAAATTACGAATACTTTTTTTTTCAGTGAAGTTTTATGTAGAATTGATTTAGATTCAGATGTTCCCAAATGGTTTTTCATTCGTAAGAATTTTGGGGTGATGTTGTCCCTGCATCGTTTCAAGAGAGCTAAAGATTTTAATAGCTTAGCTTGAGAAGACCTGAGCTTACTAAAAGTGTTAGTTTAAGTAAGAAAACTCTCCCTGTAGAGTTCTTTCATAAGAAGGATATTAACGCACGCAAGGAATCTCCTATTTGTTGTTTCGCAGAAATTTCTACAGGTAAACATTTTTTATGGTTCCTTAGCGATTACGTAATATTTTGTTGCATCCTTGATCCGAATATAGAAAGTATGACTCGGTCTTGATTTCATGATGTAAAAAAATGTTCGGAAACAATTTACCGGATTTGGCGATAAGTTGAACCCAAGATTTCGACCCAATAATTTTTCTAGAAAGACGTTGGACTTTGAAGCTACATAATTTTTACATTGTTTAACAAAATAATTTGAACACAGGCGAATTCAACACAATTTGAGCTTTCAAAAAGTGGTGATTTTGTTTAATCAGCCGCAACAGATCTCTTTGATTTAAAGGGCCGCTAACAAAATACATGGTAAATTCTTCAAGAACTTCAGCTTCCCACCCCTCCACCTACTTGCGTGAAGTTTTTTTCCATTGTTCTTAACATGTAAACTGATACTCTGAGTGTAGTAGATTTAATCGCAAATTTACCTAGAATTACCATAACTTTTTAGGATAACACTAAGAGAAGATAGTTACAAACAATAACACGTTGTTCAAGAAATGATGTTTGCCGGCTTAAATTAATTATTGCTTCACTCTAATTGATGAGTCGTCATAAGCGAAAGATCACAGAAGAAACCGCAACTTCCTGGCACTAGTCTAAGAGAATATTATTATGAATAATAATGAACTGTTTAACCAATGTATGATCGAGAGAGGAAACCTTTTTCAGAACTACACGCTTTATTAGGTTTCTTCTCTCGATCTCTCTAGTAGCTTAATGGGAAAGCACCTGACCAGAAAACAGAAGTTCTGTGGTTCGACTCCCGGTGGAGCGAAAGGAGAAGATCTTTTTTCAGCAAAAGTTAATTGAAATAATTTTTAATTCATAGCTCCATCTAGTTTCAAAAAGACGTTAAAAATTTATGCTATTCTCTAATGATAATACAGATTCCTTGAAAAGTCTATTTAGTCATAAATTTTCAAATAGAACAATGCTGACAATGTTTGTAAGGAAATCCTAAAGCAGGGAGAGGGATAGGGTGCGATAGAACTCTTCCCTTTTCCAGCTCGAAAAATTTTTATTTCGAATACAAAATTTGATTTGTCTGATTTGCCTTTGTGTTTGAAAATTTTCTTGTATTATTTTATAATTTCGTACATTTGTGAAGGACCCCGCACAAAATACCAAGAAAAAAACGTTCAGTCGTTCCACGTTAAACTGCCTGGTTGCGAAAGTGGTTTATGTCCTCCTGTCAATGGCAGTTATCTTATTGTGTATACACATGTATATACGTATCCAGATACTTATATGCGTGGGTATACGTATATGGTTTATAATTTCAGATCTGGGCGCCAGCCAGGCCCCTATAGCGAAGATAAGAAATTGTGACCCGGCAAAAATTCTCAAAGACAAAATTTTAAATATAAGAGAAAAATAGGAAACCTGAAACCTAAAGAAAAAAAAAGGAAACTAACGGAGCAAGGAATCTCGGGGGTGGTTCTTGTATATCTCAACGGCCAAATCTTCACAAAATCTTAGTTATCTCGGTATTTATTCAACAAAATCAAGGAGAAAATAAGATTTTACATTTGAACAATTACTTTTTAATCTCTAACGCGTGCACTAACTCAAACTCTAGGAACGGAAGTTGCGCATTTAACATGGCCACGCGGCCATAGGCCAAAAATCCCGTAAACGAGGTCATCGAGCAAATCGGAGCAGACACAAGAATCAATTCAACGCGAAAAGCCGAGAAAAATAAAAATCACAAAAGAAAATTAACGCTTAAAATAAGACGAGAGAGCACTTAGGCAGGCCCAAGCGAGGCAATGGGCTGGATCGAAGTAAGCCCACAAGTTTGGCTACAATCTCCCCATTGCGTCGCTTGCCGAGAATAAAAAAAAAGTTTACCTTCGACATCCTTACTTTCCCGGTAGATCCACTTTTAAAATCCAATTCCAAAAAATAACCAGAATCCAATATATATTCCAAATCCAATTTATCGATTCTAAATTAGCGTTCGTAAAAGATCGTGGATAATGATCAAGATGAAAACGTGGCACGTCTCGCCAGTTTAAGACCAAGAACGAAAGTGACAGATTTCATGCGACGCACCAAGACCGTAAACTCGAAGGGTGCTCGCATGAAGGCGTGTTCACAAACCTTAAGTTACAGCGCAACTACCGGTAGAACTATGAACTAAAAATTATCGTTGACTAAAAGTGTGACAATATTCGCGAAAACATTAACATAAATCTCATTGGCATAATTAAAATCACGAATTCTATGCTAAATCCTAAAACCTACGTCGGAATCGAAGTTCACCGAGTTTCTAACTACAGCGCGCCTAGTAGAGGGACTGTGGACTTAATGGTAACTAGCTAAAACTATGAACTACTTTCGGTAATCGCATATGATAACTTACAAATTGTTACAAACAAATTCTTACTCTAAACCTAGATCCCAAGATTCATGAAACTTAACAAAGGAAGGTTTCACGAATCTTGGGAAGTTTCCAACTTCGGTTTGGCGGGAAAATTCAAAAATAAAAATATAAATGGAACCTCGCGTGAGGTGAAAGAACTAAATGTACGTGTACCTAGGCTTATGAATTTATAATAACTGTGATGCGACGCGCCAACAACCTAACCTCGACCAGACGCAAGCGCGCATGCGCATACGTTTTAATGAGACTTTCCGCGTTGTTCTGAAACTTTTGTCTCATGAAATCTTGCATAGGCACTTGAATAATTTATGCTTGATGAAAGGTTTTATGAAGACACAACCTCAACTAAATTCTGAGTTACAATATACGTAAGTTACCGAGTTTTACAATTACAATGCACATTGCTCGGTAATCGATCTTGAAGTTGAAGCCCAATTGATGGTCCACCCAATGAACGTTGAGACTGTTCTTGTCAAGTTCCCGGTCAGTAGTCGTAATTTCCCTCAATATGGCGTCACCCAAGTAACCATTCCAGCGTACCAGAACCCCGGTAATCCTCTGACGTGGCGACTCAGCCCTCGTTGTCATGAAGTCGTTAACTGGTATCGTGACGTCTGCCTCGGAAACGTGGCGTAGTGAGGATAGTGAAAGATGGCGACCAGAAGTGAGACCAACTACTGAATATTCGAGGGCCGCCATCTTGTACCGTCTCTACCCACCCCTGGCTTCCGTGGTATTATTGTTGACGGTGAGTTCTTCGTGACGTCACGTCTCGATGACATGGCGGTGAAAGATCAGTGGGGTTGACGGTCATGAACGGTGCTAATTATACGGGCTGTTCGTGGCCCGCCATTTTTGATTGAAGCCGGTTACCATGGGGACGTGGGACGCTTGGAATACGGTTAGTGATAGGTACTTTATCCAGGGTGCGTTAGTAAGTACTGCTGAACCTCAGCAGTGGGACTCCGATACCGTGTCGAAAGTCGAAAATCGAACGGATCTCTTTTTCTAACGTGTCGAGGTAGAAAGAGAGGTTCGTTCGATTGTCGACTTTGAAACTGCATCAGAGTCCCACTGCTGATGCGACGATCTCTCTCTGACTACCATGTTGTTGTTGTCGTTGATCTCGGATTTGACAGGTGGAGGTTAATTAACATGGAATCATACAATTATAGGGAGGTGAATAATTATGAATTACAATTTTTGATTAACGCTCTTGGCCGAGGTAACTTCCGCTCTTGGTCGAAGGGTCTATTTTAAAAATTTATTCTTAAACCCCCTGAATCGGGAGTTCAAAATTTAAGTGACATGTAAGTCAAAATTTACCCTGTCACAGAGTTTCGAATTACAGACACTTGAAGGTCATAAATTGATGATCTTTATATAATATGATTGTCAACTTTCTGAGCGCTATACGGACTTGATATGTGCCTGTAACTCGAAACTTAAGGACTTTTGGGACCTAGTGCACATAAGAACTTTTATTCGGGACACCTTAAAAAATACATTCCAGGCAGTTTAACCGCAAACGACTGAACGTTTTTTTCTTTGTATTTTGTGCGGCGTCCTTTCTATTTTTAAATTGATCAAAATAAAGACTTTGGTTTGTCTATTATTTAAAAAAATCACTAATGCTTCTTCTCTGAGAAAGCAAAAAAATTGCAAATACACAGCTTGTTTCATATTTCCTTACACCCTTTCCCATTTTCCTACACTATTCCATATTTTTCTACGACTCTAGTAACTAATTCGTAATTGGTGTTTCACACTTATTGAAATTGTTCATCTTCATAAATTTAGTAAGATTATTATTATTACACTTTTTCAGATTTTTGGTAAATATGGTCCTTCTGATAACGGAAATGGTGTATTTCCAAAACGTTGGGTTTTAAAGATTTCAATAAACTTGTCCGACTGAGTTGATACAACATTTTTTTGAAATTTTAACTATTCTATTTTTGGTTATAAAATTATCTTTTCTGTGATAAATTTGTAGCTTTTGCTAGAAAATTAATTTTTTTGTTTAGAACTTTATCTTTTGGTTAAAACTTAATTTCTCTGGTGAAGGATTAAACTATTTTCTTGACTTTTTCAGTGAACGTTCGTCTTCTTTGATACAAATTTAATGTTCTTGTTGAAAATTCAACTTTTTTCTTCAAAATGCAATTGTTTGGATAAAATATCATTTCATTGGTTAAAGTTTCATCATTTTGTTGGTAGAAAATCTTACTATGGTATTGAAAATTTGTTCCTTTCGTTGGAAATTCATTTTTTGGCGGAAGATGTAACTGTTATATTTCTATTCGGAAATGTATATTTCTTCGATAAAAGTTGAAACATTAGGTTAAAAATTAAAGTATGTTTTTGAAAATTTGTCTTTTCGTGGAAAATTTATCTTCCCTGGTTGAAATTTCATATTTTTTGTTGAAAAATCCATTAATTAGTTAAAATTCATCTACTTTGTTGCAAACCAAATAGTATCAATTGAGCAGATCGAATTTCGGCTGTACACATTTCCATGTTGTCTTATCTCTGATATTATTATTTTTTGAAATGTTTTAATTTGTACGGTCGTGCAATTCCGCCCGCCCTCTCAAATTAAATATAAGATTTCAAGAATTATGCTTCGTAACTTTCAGACTTTTGCTGGAACTTGAAAATATTGAATTTTTCTGAAGTACATTTTACGTGAAATATTCTCTTTGACAAAACCAGAAATAGTTCTACTAGGGCTCATTTGACACTTGTTTGAAGATTTTGTAATGTTTGTTGTTTTAAATTCTAGTTGATTCAATTTTTGAAGCTTTAAGGCCATGCGATGGGTGGGTCACGTGACCAAATTCCTACCTTATTGGCACTTATTTATTTCCTAACTTATTTCGACACGAAGTGCCACATCGAGATGAAAATTTAGGACACTAAATAAGAAGCATTAAGAAAGGTGGGTCTCGCCCTGAATTTCTATAATTATGAAAAGAGAGTTTTTTTCATAATTCTTTTTTTGCTGTTGGACCAGATTGTATCAAGAACTTCTGGTGGAAGAAGTTTACTTGTACACACCAACATTTGGCCGGCATATTCACCTCATATTTAAAGTCGGAGACGCCCATTCCGCAGTGGCTGGTGTTAGGACGCACTATAGTCCTGCCGAAAAAAGGCAACTTGGCCAACCCAGAGAATTACAGACGAATAACTTGTTTAAGCCCTAAATAACAGCAAAGTTCGACGAATTGAGCATGTGTGGCGAGAAATTTACGAACAACGAGGCTCGAAAAAAGGTGTAGCAGGCTGTCGGGAGATCCTGCTAATTGACAGGTATGTCTGTGTAGACGCTGCAGCCAATCAGAGCGTCCTGTCAATGGCCTAGATTGACTACCGGAAAACTTTCGATTCAACCTATCATAGACTTATCATCTGTCTGTTGGGAAGCTCGAAGGTGCATCCACACATAGTGAGATGCATAGAGAGATTGATGCCTCTTTGAAAAACTCGATTTACTATCTCATCTAGAAATTATCGTGTGAGAACGAACAACGTTACCTTCCAGGGGGGTGTCTTTCAGGGTGATACCATGGGCCCTTTGCTTTTTTGCATCACACTTCTGCCTCTATCTCTCGCACTACGAAATGCTCCTGGATACCTCTGTGACGACACTTGTCAGCGCGAGCATAAGGTCACTCATGTACTTTATATGGATGACCTGAAGATCTATGCCTCTGGTAAAAGCAAACTTCAAACTGCTATGAATATCGTCAAGAACTACACAGGAGAGTTCGGGATGGACTTTGGTTTGGACAAGTGTACCAAAATTAATCTGAAGAAAGGAAAGATTACTGGCCTTCCCAAGGACCCTGAGCTTGTGGATATACGTGTTATTAGACATCTCAATACTGGAGAGACCTATACATACCTAGGCGTGCCTCAAAGCCGCATTTAGGACGAGTGCTTTATTACCATCTTTGTCGCTCTTACGGTGTTGGTCGCGACCCAAATTTTCCGGTATTACGATTTTTGGACAACAGTCTCTGTTGTACACTCGAGGCCTGACATTGTTCTCCAAGACTTAAAAAAACGAACTATATTCGCGATTGAATTCTCGGCTACGTCCGAATACAGCATCACTGCCAAGGAGAAAGAAAAGGAGGGGAGGTATCAAGACCCTGAAAGAGAGCTGCAACGACTGTGCTCAAAATATTTGGTACAAGTAATTATCCATGTGATAGGTGCTCTCGGAGGTCCGAAACTTTCACTGGTTCGTAACCTTAATGCCATGCCCACGTGCAAAAAATATGCCAAGGCACTTGCGAGATGGATGCAGAAAGCTGTAATCCTTGGGTCGCTTCATCTCCTCAAGACACACGAGGGTTTAGCCGGCCAGTCGTTGTGATTTCATCGTACCCTGTGACAACCAAAGAATTACTACGGCACTGGTCGTGACTAGAGACGTGGAATAATGGGCTCCGGTATTTTTGCTTAACAGTTTTTATATACGGGCGAATTTTGTATAAATTTTTTGTTACA
>CAKNYM010050366.1:233140-244179 GCA_932195095.1 Andricus curvator
CTTTCGCCGCCAAATTTTCCTTTTTTTTTCCCCCTTTTTTTTTTTTTTTCAATTCCTCAGTCCCTGCAGACACCCCTTTCTCTCCCTTAGCATCCCCTAACTTTTCGAGAACCACCCTTGAACCCTCGAAAGCCCAGGACTCCTGACCACGAACTCCCCCGCTTACTTGCCAACCTAACCTCACTTTCCCTATCCAGCTAGATACCACCTCCCACACACGCTGAAACTCACTTTTTATCTCCACAATTCACACCACACAACCCTACTCACCTCCTCGGCTTCCACCCTCACACTCCACTCACACCTTCCACACAAATTCCGTAAAATTCTCTCTCCACCTGTCACTTAACACGTTCTCACTTCCGCCACCAACATGCAAGTCCGCAAATGGAATAGAGTGGTGAGATTCAGAATGGGAGAGGGTGTAAGAGCATGTAGGTATTCGATGAATGAAGAAGAGAATGTTTGTAGAGTATGTAAGTATGAGCAGGAAACATGGTTGCATGTGTTAGAGAGGTGTACAGGTGACGAAGGGGGAGAGGAGAGCATAGAAGAGAGAATGAAATGGATTCTGAATGAAGATTTTCAGGGGGAGGAATGGATGAACATGCTGGAAGAGCTGAGAGAGAGAGCAAGAGCTGGTTGCACAGGGTAGGAAAAAAACCAAAAAATGGCTCCTAAAGAAGGAGAATTACGAAGTAGTGTTGCGTAGTGGAGTCCAATTATGAAATTGATAGTGGTAAGAGGAAATGGAGGCACAGGGCAATGTCGCAAGCGTTTAGAAATAAGAATAATAAGTAAAGGCGATATATAGCAAATAGTTAATAAGATAGTATAAGGCTTGTTTGTAAGAAAACATGTAATGGTTATGTAGAGACTCTCAACCTCGTAAAAGCGAGAGAGTATAAAGAAATAAAGAAGATTAAAAATAGATCAAACTTCGAGTTTCCCGTATTTTCTTAATATTGTTTAGGAAAAAGGGAATAAATTTAGTATAGCAGCCATCTTTGATGAGCTATGTCTGTATATATTACCATATTTTTTTAACTCCTTTCACCGGAATAATATTGAAATATTGAAATATTAAAAAAAAAACATCGAGTGTATTTAAAAATGCCCACAATCATACAATTTTCATAATAAACAAACACAACTTTAGCATGAAACATACAAGAATGTATTCTCTCATAACTTATCTCTCCTTCTATGATTTTGGAAAAAATGCGGTTCAAAAAGGAAGATTTTCCAGTTATTTGTATTACAAAACAAAAACTTTAAAAGTATGCAAATTTTTGATCTCGAAGTAATTTAGAACACAAAAAAAAGGATTATTTCTGATTTCTTGTAAAATCTGAAATTGAACTACTTGGTTGAAAGTTGAACTACTTTGTTAACAATTTGTTTCCCTGGTTGAAGACTCATTAATTGTATGGAAAATTTAACCAGTTGTTTGAAAAATCCTTTTTTGTATTAAAAATGAACTCATATGTATGGGTTAAAAATTCAACTAATTTATTGAATACTCATCTTTTTGGACTTAACATTTTATTAATTTCGTAGCAAATTCAACTATACTCTTGATAGATAATTTATATATTGTGGTTGAAATTGAAAATTCAACTGTTTTGTTGAATACTCGTCTTTTTAGCTTAAAAATTCAAGAATTTGACAGAAATTTTAAATATTTGGTTGACAGCTCGAGAGGTTAAAAATGAATTCTTGGTCACAAATTTAACTAACTTGGAGAAATTTCAACAATCTTGTTAAAAATTCATTCTTTTTTGTTGCAAATTCAACTTTCTGTTAAAAGAGCATGTTTCTCGGTTAAGAGTTCAACAATTTAGTCGAAAATTGTTTTTTGGAGTGGAAGTTTAACAATTTGGTAGAAACTTGAACTATTTGGTTCTTTCCTGCTTGAAAATTCAACTATTCTGAATTAGGAATCAATCTCATTTCATTGAAAGTTCAACTATATTGTAAAAACTTCTTCCCTTTTGCTTGAAAGTTGAACATTTCGGTTGTAAGTGCAACTATTCGGTTGATAATTATTTTGTTGTTCTACATGGTTAGAAATTCAACTATTTTCGTTTTTGATAGAAAAGTCTCATATTTTAACGAATTTGAATACCGAGGACAAAATATTCTAGAATTTATAAATTAGAAATATAATTCGGATGGTATTGAAGCTATATTTCATTATTTCTTAAATCGCGATTATCAGACCTGAATGTTTCTTTAAGGCTGTCATAACGCAGTCACTTTCAATTTGTCACAGAAGTTCTGTAAATATCAAACAATTCCGCAATTTCTCCCCGAGATTTTAATTTCGTAGTCGCTCAAGATTTACTGAAAGTTTTTTATTGCCTTGTTATTGAGAGAATATGAATGACATCAGAACAATATGAAGCAATCAAATCTTCGCCAACTTTTTTAATTGCTCAGCTGTTTTCATTAAAAATAATTTTTTTCATAATCTTTCTCACGTCATATTTTTAAGAAGTCAACAGAACTGAAAATCCATGTATCCATTAATAGCGTAATGAAAACGTCGATATCGATAAAATTGGAACAGTATTTTGACTTTTCTTTCACTCTGTAGATTTTATGAATATGGTAGCAAATACAGAGTTTTTTGACAATCCTTGAAAATATATCCCCGAAATTATTGAATCCTTTTTAAGTTTATCCGGCTCATTTTTTAGATGACATTTTTTAGTGCTGGTTTCGTTGCAGTGGCTCCCCCCCCCCCCCCTTAAAACATGTTTTGTACATTTATTAAATTATTAATTTCATTCATAATAAAATTTCAATTTTTATTATTCTTCTTCATGAAATATAATTAGCCTAATTCTAAATATAGATGCGTAACATTTACATTAACGTTTCAGTGCTTTATTACTCATCTGAATCAAAATTGTTAAAACTTTACTAATTACTAGTGAAATTTGAAAGATTTTATTATCGAAAGATGGGCCACTAAATATGTTTTAACAAAATTGAGAAAAAAAGTCCTATCACAATTTTTATTTGATTTGAACGTTCTTTATTAAACCATGGCTGCTTAAATTCTGCATACACCCCTTTAGGACGATTTTACCATTTTCGTTTTCAAAAAATGTGTATCAGGTGGAGAAATGTCAGAATTTATTTTTATTCATTCATTTATTATTTTTATTTCAAAGTTATTCTTTTTTAATTTCGGGAGTTAACGGAAATTCCGAGCATCGAACAATTTTCAGAATTTCCGGAAATTTTTGGTAATTCATTTCAATTTATGGTAAATGCTGATCATTTAGAGTAAATATATGGATAATTAAGAAGATTTTTGAAATTTATGTTAAATCTATAAATTATAAAATATTTTTAAAACGTTTGTAGTGTTAGGAGTTTAGAAATTTTCAAAAAATTTGGGATGTGTACAGAAATTTGAAGTATTTGAAAATATCCCAAATTTTCAGAAATTTTCGGTTATTCATGGTAAATTATTGAAATTTAATGAATAATAAGTGAAATTTTGTACTCAATTGTCAACGTTTGAATTTGACATTTTTTAACTATATAGGTTTTAATTTAATTGTGCAAACACTGAGAGCTTTACAAATTTGTAACGTTTTTATTCAAATTGTAAAACTTAAACTTATGATGAAAAATGAAGCACTCAAAAATGAAAATTCAATACTCATAAATTTTAATCAACATTCTTGAAGCCTTAAACTATTCATGGAGCTTCAATTAAAGTTATTTTATTCTTTATACTTCACAAATTAAAATAATTGTTCAAACACTAAGGTTTTCAAATTGAACATTTTCTTAAGTAGAACATGAATTCTTTTGATTATTTGGTTTCGTTTGAAATCTCTTGAATTCAAATAAAAATTCAAACAAAAAAAAGTTGGTATTATTCGATTATATATAGAAAAAATTATTTCAGATCAACTTAAAATAATTTTTTTGACTGATATTAATTACAATAAGTGTACAAATAATAATATTCTAGACGAAAAAGGTTTTATTTATTATTATTATTAAAAATATAGAAATTATCATCAGATTAAAAAATGTCGCAAACAAAGTAAAATATTACTTTAAATCAACTAGAAAAATGGTTTAAATTCAAAAATACGGAGAATATCGATTATTTTCCATTCTGAAACTAACTTCAATCGGTGCAAATAACTTTTGTGTTTCCCGGGTGGCAAGGTGTTTAAAATAAATCGAGTCTTTTTTAAATTACCTTTAAATCATTTCAAAACTGCTAAAACTCTTAAGAATTTCTTTGAATAATTTACAAATTAAATGAATTAAAAATCTTGCAGAATTCGAAAAATTTTCATCAAATATTTCAGATTATTTTTTGACATATTTTGTCATCTACTAAACTTAAAATTAATCTTTTAAAATAGAACCTATATCAATTTAAATCTTCTAAGAAATTTCATTGTCGGTAATGGTATACGGTCGCAAGTATTCAAAAACAGTTTTTCTGGAATTAGCAATAAAGTAAATAAATAAAATTCTTTGTAAATTTTTCTATTAATCTAAAGATTTTTTTTTACTTTCTTAAAATCTTTGAAAATTCTCAAAAAGCTTTTTTTTTGCAATCGTCAAAAATCTAAATTGCGTTTTACATTCTTTACAATCTTTTCAAATTATAAATTGTTCATTAACCTTTTCAAAACTTCTAAGCCTTCTCAATATTTTTGTGAAATGATTCAAATTTTCTTAAAATTTCTTTTAAATTCTGCAAAATTAAAAAATTGCCTTAAAATCTTCCAGATTCTTTTTTAACAATTTTGGACATCTTTTCAAGTCTTTTTTAATAAAGGTATTTTGAATAACGTGAATTTTTTCCTTCCCAACTTCTAAATAGGTTTACAATGAAAGTAATGAAATGGAAAGTAAACTTATGTAATTCGTTATATTTTGTCAAAATTCGAATAAATTATTCGAAATTCCATTTAATATTTTGTGGTTTCAATTAGATAGGATTAGGATTAGGATTAGGATTAGGATTAGGATTAGGTATTCATCTCGCGCTTTGCACTCGGTAATGTGTTCAGCTCGCGTTACGCGCTCGCCCACATTTGCCTGACGCTTTAAGCTCGGTTACTCTAGGTTTTCGCACTGGGTGTGCTCGCTATTGCGCGCTTCGCGGTCTAAAACTCTCTTAGTGAGCTGCATCGTTATGACCTGCTTTCGGTTTAAGTATGTCAGTTTTACATAAAAGGAAGAACTAATTTACTTAAGGTTCTATCGACCTTAAGGAACACATTCTCATCAAGACACTGGCGCTTCGCGCTCGACATTTTGTTTAAAAGTCATGTAAACCTCGCGCTCCACGCTCGTTTCTGTTCATCTTATAATAGAAACCCAAAAGTTTGAGCGCGCTTGCGGCGCGAGCTTTGGTCGTCGCACATCGCAACGACCATATGTTATGTTCTATGTTCTTCAGATAAAAATGACTAAATTTGTATTTGATTAAAAATGAAGATGGAAATTCCTTTACTTCAGCGTATACTTCCATATCTCTCTAACAAATCATACAATCAGAAAGATTTTTTCCAACTATCTGAGCAGGGGAGAAAAAAAGTATGTAAGTCGTTTTTGGAACATATATATGATAAATTTTTGAAAATTATTGAAATGATTTATGCTATTGCGTCACATTGTTGATGATTATGTAATATGTAATCAATGTATATGTACAAACAAAATTCTATTATATTAAATATCATATGAACTTTGCAGAATAATTAAAAAATGTATTATATTGAATTCTGTACATTCTGTCCATTAAGATGATTTTATCATTTATACCATTATACCCGAGCGTTTCAGAAGCAAAGGCTTTTGAATTATTATACCATTAAGACATTTCCCTTTTGGGGAAGGCATGACCTGCTCGGTTGGAAAATAGTAATGTTGGGAAGGATGTATAGATTTTTTAGTTCAAATAACACTTTCGTTCTGCAACACTGCTCCGACCCAGGTTGCTGATCAATCTCTCTAGCGATCACCCCAAGTGAAGAGCTTCACAAGGTTCTTCTGTGAGGTTCCTCACTCGGGCTCATTAGTATCCAAGGTCTTTTGTTTCAGGCGTCATTCACTCTACTCGCATTCTTTTTATACACTATTTGTCGCCATTTTTATATGTCCTGGCATACTTCTCTAGCTTCCTTCACGTCCATGCATTTTTTTATGCAAGCTCTCCTGTTTCTATGGCTTGTTATGTCTTTTTGGACTAAGGTCTCATTCACACATTCTAACCATTCTTTCCCGCAAATTGTGCGCAGAGGTTTCATGCCAATCGCGTTAATTTTATTATTATCCTTCTCTTGACAGGTCCATGTCTAGCCACCGTATAGCACAGTCGGTACAAATATAGAATTATGTATTGCCATTTTAGCTTTTTTTGATACATTTTTACTTTTGAAAATGAACCCTGCTCTACCGATAACCTTCTGACCCTCGTTTATGCGCCTATCTAACTCCCCATCTATTTTCCCGTCACTAGTGAATAGGCTACCAAGATATATGTACTTATCAACTTGTTCTAATCTCTCATCATTTAGGGCAATGTTGCACATTGTTTTCTCACCTTTTCCTTCAAACACTAGGATTTTTGTTTTATTTACGTTAATTTTGAGGCCCATGTTCTTCGTGCTTGTATTTAGTTTGCTCAACATTCTCTGCAAGTCTTCAATTGATTCTGCTATAACAACCTTGTCATCTGCGAAAGCTAACCCATGCACCCTCACTGTCTCGAGAGCTACACATTCTTCGTCGAAGAGGGCCATTCTTAGAAACTTGTCCATGAATATGATAACTAGCGATGAGGACATAACGCATCCTTGTTTAACGCCTTGCATAATATCGAACCAGTTACTCAGTTTCCCATTAACCCTGACACTCGGTTTGTTACCTGCATATATTTTTTTTATTGCTTTTACGAGCCATCCATTGACTTCGCACTCTTTGAGGACCTACCAAAGTTTACTTCTATCCACCTCGTCAAATGCTTTTTCTAGGTCAACAAACGCACAAAAAACTTTTTTTCCTACTTTCAAACTTTTTTCTGTGAACTGTTAATCCGCACATGATCTTCCTGACATAAATCCACTTTGGACTTCCCATATCTTTTCTTCTGTTATTTTCATTACCCTGCGGATAAGTATTTTTGAGTGTATTTTATTTACGGTGCTTAATAAGATGATACCTCTGTAATTACTGCAGTTGCTTTTATCTCACTTTCTTTTGTATATTGGTACGATAATCGCTTTTCTCCACTCGTCTGGGACTTCCCCCATCTCGATACATGAATTTATCAATTCGCACAGCCGGTGGGATATGTATATGCATCTCGAATCTCGATGGTAAAATCCGTATTTTTAAGGTCGTCGGGATCACAACCACTTATTAGCTTTATTTTCTCAATATATCGGCTTTTTAGTGTAATGTTCAAACTTCCGAAATATGCACTTGGCATTTTTTAAACGTATACTAACTAACAAAAACACGGAGTCGTATGCAAAACTACTGTATTAGCCGGCTTTGTTTGGCCTCCAGTGTCAGCACCATTTTGTATGTCGTCACAACTTGGAGAGGTCTATTCATATTTTCAACTGCGAATGTGCCGAAAAGCGCGGGCTTATTTGAAATCAATAAGTACCATGAATAATCATGCAGATAAATATTAACAAGCGTTTTGTATTCTTTTTTGGAACAAATTAAATTGAATGACCGAAATATCTAACTTCCTAAAAAAATGTAATATTAACGTAATATTGCAAGTATATACTATATAATTTTAAATAGTACCGCGCTTTTTTGGTACATGCACAGTTGAAAACGTTGGATTTTCAATATAAGCTTAAAAACTTTAATATTTCATGTGCACTATCTTCCTTTCAAGTATGCTTAATGTCTATAATTTTAGTTTCTTTATTAAATTTTTCCAACTGAAATATTAGTTAATCTGAATTACAAAGTAAAATGTGCATCATTAACTTGTAAAATCTTCGAGAGTGAGTCAAGGCAGAAGTGAAATAAGGGCTCTATTGGAATCGCTTCGATCCATACTTTGTCTTTGGGTTTATTTAGAAACCATTTATCATTTTAGGTTGCTTTTCAGCAAAAGAGGTTCCTTTTTGTTGGAGCTCCTTTGGAACCAAAAATTGGTTCTAATAGAAACCCTAGTTTTTCTATGTAAAAATTAGTTTTTTTGGTTGAGAAGAATTTTCACTTTTCGTTAAAAATGCAACTGTTTAACTAAAAATTAATCTGACTTGGTTTAGGATTCAACTAATTTTTAGAAAATTCGTTTTTTGGGTTGAATTCAAATGTTTTTGACTTAAAATTAGAATATCTTTTTTTAAATTATTGACTATTACGCGTTGTAAAAAAAATGTATTTTTTTTTTTGGTTGAAGAATCATCATTTTAGTTAAAAATTCAACGCGGGTTTATGTACAGCAACCTGTTCTGGATCATACATTCCCAGTAAAAAGAAACTATTTGGGACGAATTGAGAAGAATTTGCCGGGAGCTCCCGTGAATCTTGCTTTGCGACAATCTCGAATTGAAGATGGTGTTGAATTCGTGTAAATTCTTGAAAAGTAATAAAGTCTTCAAATATTCTATTCGCCCGAATTCAGCGAAAAATGTTCAGGGGATCTAGGGATTCGCTAATGGCTTGGCTGTCTCGATCGTGAGTTTGATATTCAAGGGAATAAAGGAAGGGCAACTTTATAGCTGTAAGCGACAGGAGTTCTTGCGATGGCTTTCTGTAAAGGACCCTATACCGGTATAAGTGTGTCTGTACAGGAACCTTTACTGGATCATTTAAAGGTTCCTTTGTCAGTGCGGGTTCCTTTGCAGGATCGTGTACGTCTTCCTTAACTAAATTCCTGCGCAGGAACCGTCAAGATTACATGAACAGGTTCATGTGCTGGAAAATGTGCAGGATTTTCCGAGGTACTTGTACAGGAACTTTCAGCTGGGATACGACAAATGAGTCATCTCCTTGGATATCATTTGCTAAGATTTCCTCATATATTTTATTTATTTATATATTCTCATACAGTCTCCTACTCATCCGTCAAAGATTTTCAGTGAGCCGATTCTTCATTGGTCCTTTACTTATTATTTTTTCCGTATCTCGCATTTTTAAACAAAAATTGTTTGAACAATTTCAAAGTTCAAATTTTTTAATCAAAATGTGCGGTGGAATTTTAGAGAATTTTTAAGCCAATAAAACGTGTTTTGAAAAAAGTGGCACTTACACGGTTATGCCGTGACACCCTTCAATAGTGCATAATTGGAAGTCTTGTAATTACAATTTAAAAAAACTACTTCCGAATTGAAACCTTTTTAAATTTGACTTTTTATTTGGAACTGTTTCACATTAATGGAATAACCGAAAATACCGAATAGATAAATTGACGAAGAATAGAAATATCAAATTATAAATTCTTAAATTTTAAAATTTCCAGAATCCAAAATTGAATTATATAATTTTCAATTTATATAATAAACGAATTATAAAAGTAACAAATTATTAAATTTCCTAAATAATTAAGTTTCAGAAATCAAAATCTTTGAAGTATCTAGCACATCGGTATTGATAAAATAATTTATAATTATTTTAAATATTTAATCATTCATTTACTAATTATTGAAATTTTTATACGCGGTCGCATAGGGCGAGATCCTTTTTAATGTTAATTGTAAAAAAAACCCTCTCGCATACGACCCTTTAGACTCAAAAGAGAAAAAGAGACCGAGAGAGAAAAGAGAGAGAGACCGATACTCCGCACGAAACTCAAGCGCGCGCATCTCCCTCCACTTGAATCTTCCCACTCCGGGCGACTCCAGCGAGGCGCCCTCGGGTTTAAAAAGGCGCTCTCCACCACAGAACGGCAGAATGATCAGGGCTGGATTCTCCGCTCTGATCTAAAAGCTAACGGCTGGATCTCCTGCTGTTAGCACTAGTAACCTCCCCGGGCTGGACTTCCGCTCGGGCCAGGCGAACCCAACGCAATTCGAAAGGGTACTCTCACCGCCACGCTCCTTTCCAAGGCTGGATTTCCCGCTTTGGGGATTCAAAAACCGCCGCAAGGCCACGCCACCAACGCGCCCCCTTGCGGTCGGAACTCGAGTCAGCAAGTTCTGTCTCTCTCTATCTTTTGCTCGAACTTTGGCGTAACTGGGCACACCTTAGATATACCAGCACAGGCTTTACCTGTCACTTAGGTTTTGTCTTAGACCAAATGTAAACTAGCTGTGAGCAGGTTATCGCTCGATACGTTTTCCATCAAATAAAAACTCCTAACAATTAATCCACCGAAAATGGTAAGCATTGTTGTCTTTCACCCACAACCGTAGGGTAATTTTATTTATTTTCTTGTAATTTTTTTTTAATTTTCTTTTTTATTTCTCCTATTTCCTTTTTTTTTTTTCCTTGAACGAGTTGGCTGGCATTTCAGACAACTCGTAACTGCTGATACGGCTGTCTTGAGAGACCACTGACGCCTTCTCACTCTCCCCCCCCCCCCCACGAACCTACCTCCTATCAACTTCCCTCGCTCCCTCTCTTTCTACCGTCCGAGATTTATTACAGACCTCTCACTCCCTCCTACCGTACTCTTCCCACGATTATCTCCTTACCGGTACATTTAATATCATCCACGTGAAGTAAGGACCATATCAAAATTTAAATTTCGTGAATTAAAAAATTTAAGAGTTTAATAATTCGTTAATTGAATAATTTTGAAATTATAGAATTCGATAAATTTGGATTTCTGAAATATTGAAATTCGGGCATTTATTATTCGGCACTTTTATTTTTCATCAATTTTTCTATTTAAAATTTATTTTTACATTCTCATCATAATGAGAAAGTATTGGTTTTATGTGAAAAATGACTTTCGCGGATTCCATCAAATGTCGACGTTTTGAGGCCCCCTGAGTCAGAAAAAATGGTTTTTACGTCGGTGTCTGTCTGTCTGTCGTTGTCGTTGTCGTTGTCGTTGTCGTTGTCGT
>CAKNYM010050366.1:251878-271231 GCA_932195095.1 Andricus curvator
ACTATTTAAATAGATAAATAAATAAGTTAAATTTCGATGATTTAGATCAAATTCGTTACAGGAATTTTCCCTAACAAATCTTCAGGAAAATAACCGAAAATTTTTTGGGAATTTTCCCTACAAAATATTTGGGAAGATCCCCGAAAAGTTTTTCGGAATTTTCCCTACAAAATATTTGGGAAAATCCCCGAAAAAGTTTTTGGGAATTTTCCCTACAAAATGTTTGGGAAAATCCCCGAAAGGTTTTTGGGAATTTTCCCTACGAAATATTTGGGAAAATCCCCGAAAAGTTTTTGGGAATTTTCCCTACAAAATGTTTGGGAAAATCCCTGAAAAGTGTTTGGGAATTTTCCCTACAAAAGCTTTGGGAAAATCCCCGAAAATAAGTGTATTCTATAGTAAATCGTAAGAAGAAATAAGTTTCAACTCGATTCACCTAATATTGATGATTCTGGATGAAATGTACAAAAATACCGGAAATACCTGTTAAATATCATGGGGTTTGCGGATCCCTAAATAACATTCAAAAAATCTGTCCGCTGCGCGGATGCATTCTCTTGGCGCGCGGCTCGCTTTGCTCGTAAGTTTGAGCGCGTCCAGGCCGCGCGTCGGTTGGATCTCGCGCTTCGCGCTCGACAATGTATTTCCGTCGCGCTTAGCGCTCAGTTATTGTACCTCCTCCACATTTGTGAACAGTCCTTTTACAATTGAAGATCAAAGGCATCGATAACTGTCATTTGGTGGTTGTGAATTCTCTTTCGTTAAAGCATCTTCGGCCCTAACGAACACATTGTCATCACGTATCTCGTGCTTCGCACTCTATTTAGTCCACATTGCGAACTTTTATACATTTATTTCAACTTTGTTATATCACATATATAGTATATTTATTTCTGTACCTCGTTCTAGGACTGCTTATTCAGATTTTGCACAATAAATACAAATTTTATTCTTCATGATTACTTTAATATTTCTACTGTATTTTGTATTAATTTTTATTCTCAACTACCCTGGAAAATGTATCATTTCATTAAATTTAAATTATTACAATTAATAATGTGCATTGATATTAAAACAAATGTATTTTTATTGTCATATTTTTATAATTAAAAAAGTGCGCATCATATGAAAAAAACAACAATTTTGTTAATTAACATTTGATTGCACCTTGTATTGTTTTGGCAAAAAATTAATTTGTTTATTTTAAATGTTATTTTTTACGATTTGAACAAAAAATACGCATCCTATCAAAAAGTGATTGATAAAAAATTTTTAGATCTTTTTTGGGTGCATAATTTTGGTCTGTTCATCTTTTTTCCGTAGCTTGTGTCGTTTGTCCAAAAGCTTTTATTTTTAATTTTATTTGTCACAATTAAAACAAAAACTACGCTCTCCGTCCAGAAATTATTAGTAACAAATTTATGAATCTTTCCAGGTTAAAAAACTTTTGTGTATTCCTTTTTTTCGTAGCTTGTGTCGTTCGCCCCAAAATTTAATTTTGTTATTTTTAATTTTGCTTTTTCACGAATAAAACAAAAACTACGCGTCCTATCAAAAAGTCATTCATTGCAAATTTGTAGATCTCTTGTAGGTGCACAATTTTAGTTTCAACATATTTTTTCACATCTTGTATAGTTTGACCGCAAAATGAAATGTTTTACTTTTCATTATTTTTTGTGCGATTTGTATGCTTGTTGCTTCTCGAAAAAATGATGATGTTGAAGTTGTTTCCTCAAAATTGATGGCTTCTGAGATCATGTTGCCGATTTTTCTTTTATTGCTAATCGATTCTTGTATATATCCTGAAAATGAATGAAAAATTACTCAAGTCACTGAATACAAAAAGATTAAGTGAAAATTTAAAATAAACAAGAAAGTTACCTTCAACAACTTTGTTTTATTTCCACATCCCATGTCTTTCAAAGTGACATGTTTGCTCCTTTGTCTGCCAGAATGGTCGTTGACGTTCTTCTAAAGCTGTGGCCTGTATATTTATCATCATCGGGCAATTCTAAATAAGTCGCAATTTGTTTTGAAGTTTTTGCAAATTTGTTTATACCGATCACTTGGTTGGTACATTTGCCATTTTGGTAATTAAGGAAGTATCGTTCTGTTGTCGCATTTTCAGGTCTCAGATCTTCGCATTTTTTCACAATGATCTAAATCTCCTTCCATTGTGAAAGTTTTTGGCTCATGTGTTTTTGAGTCTGGAATTCTAACTATTATTACTTCATTGGCATGAGTAACATAAGATTTTTTCATATTGACTAATTCATCATTTCGGGTCGCTCCATGGATTCCAAAAATTGCAATAACCTAAAAACAATACATCTATTGTTGAAATATATGGTTATCGTTTTTTATTTATTGTAGATATTTCTTTTTTGTTAAAATGTATTGCTTTCTTAGAAGTTTCTCATGTATTTTCCAAAAATATTTATATTAATTGTTAGAGTTTGTTTATCAAAAATTTTTTATTGATTTTTTTTACGTATTTTTTTTTTTACCTTTGCTGCTAGATATTGCTCATCTGGTGCTTCTTCAAAGAATTTCTTCAGTTTTTCTGCGGTGAAAACCAACGATTTTTTGCTTCGAAACCCGACTGAATTTTTTTTAAGAAAGACAATCAGTTGTAAGCACTTGGAGATGTCAATATTGTGTTTAATATTCAACGTAGAATGTACCATGGAATAATAACTCCATAAGGTCGAGGATTTATACTTTGTTGACAACTCTTGAAAATATGCTAACAGCACAGTTTCAGAACAAGACTTTCTTTTTTTTTAAACTTGCCATTTCATAAATTGGATTACGCCCTCTCATACCTTTCTTTAGATTTGTCAGGCAATAAATTCGACTGAACTTTACTAGCTAAATTAATAAGTTCTGGTGGGGTTTTACGCATATTTTCATTTTCTGTCGTTATTTCGATTTCTTCTGCTGTATCGACTTCTATTTTTTCAATTGTCTGGTTTGCAAAAACTCAAATAATGACGGATTAGGATACTTCGATATTTGACAGGTCAGTCCTACTACCTGTTACCGGCCAAAAAATGCTGGAAAAGGAGCAGGGTTACCAACGAAATATATATTACGTAATATCATCAGTTCTATTTTCGTCAAACTCGCGCATAGCAGCTCCACGGCCATCTTGGTTACCATTCAACACAGCCGCCAGCTGTACATTTATTCAATATGGCAGCGTAGCTGGTATCGTTTCTGATTGGCTGCAATTTTTTTTACTTGCGCGTGGCTAGACCTGGTGTGAATCGGACCATGTTATAATGTAGTCTCCAATCGCATTTAGAGTGTTTAGGTTTTAGTTTTCATTGTGCTTTACTTCGTGTAACAGAGTGAGGTTAGAAAACGACGATCAATGTAAGTCGTATTTTCTATACGTCTCATTACATTGTTCCTTTGGCTACTTTGCAACCTCTAGAGGTGAAAAGTAGCTACTTTACAAACTCTAGAGGTGTAAAGTGAGAAGCTCAGAAATCGGCAACCTTCTAGAGTCTACGGAGGCACGGAAATGCAGGGCATGAGCGCACAAGTCAATGAATACTTGTATTGATATAAATGGGGCGTTATTTCTCAAGTTTACCCACTCAAAAAGTCAAAGTTGTCCGATCTGAGTTAAACTGCGACACAGTGTTGTGCTATTGGATGGGAAATGGGAAACGAATTTTGTCATTCGGATAAGTATTGACCAAGGGGGAGGGGGTGGAAGTTTTTGGGGGTTTTCGCGGATACATCTATTTCGGCGATTTTTAACACTTCTAATAGCGATGAAAAAATTTTCGTCTACTACAGATTCGATAGGGTTTTCACGCCCTTTTGATTGATCCTACGCATTTTGTCAAAAAATGAATATTTAACCTTCAAAAATGAAGGTCAAATATATATTTGACCTTTTTTCGAAATAAGACAAGCTTTTTTTTGGTCTTAAAAGAAAGCTTAGGTTTTTTCCTATAAGACTATGCATATTAGAAAGTAGAATTCAAATTTTTAATTTATGAAAAAGACCGAAAATTAAGTTATTGAATGAGAGTTCGGGTTCTGCCTTTCTTCCCACCTTTCGTATTTTTAGTGACAGTTGTTTCCACATTGTTTTCTAATTTTCTTTTCTTCTCTTTTGGGAAGTAGTCGCATTCCGTGGCTGAGGAAAATTTCTTTAATTGAAGTCTCCCATCTTCAGTAGGTACAAATGCATGTTATTGTAAAGTCCCTTTCATTGTCTCTGCAGCATCGAATCTGCGTTTCAGATCTGAAGCAGTGGCTTCGTGATCTTCCTTGATACTAAAAATGATTTCAGTTTCCTTGCAGTACTTCTTTGCCCACTGAAATAGGGATGAAGCATCTAGGATGCGATCTTTAGCGGAACATTGTAGGCTAAACCTTGCTGCATTTCGTTCAAAATTCGCCCTTATGCCATCACATGCTCCCTTACCATGAGCGGTAGGATGGTAATGCCACTCAGCTGGAATTCCGAAATCTGCCTGTGAGCTAGGATATTAGCGAAATTGCTCTTATTCTTAAAATGCTGACCTGCTCTGTCTGAGACGTAGTCAACCTTTTGGACTGCAAAATTTTCTTTAAGATAGTTCACAATTATCTTCTCGTTCTCATAAATGGCAACAGTGTCATGACTCAAATTGTCTGATATGATTGCCATGCTTTTGTGCTTGAGATCTCCATCTTTTACATATAGTAAACAACTAACTGTGAATATTATGGCCTGATCATTATTCCATTGAAATCCTTGCGCGGAGTTTTGGAGCACAAACTTAAAGTTCTAAGCGAAATTAAATGAGATAACGAATTCACCATTTTTCAAAGTTATCTTTAGATTTTTTTTAAATAATGACTGCCCTGTAGCAAGGAAATGATGGGCTTTTAGCTTCAGCAACGCTTCACAAAGCTCATTCACAAATTCATCAACGTTCGTCTTTGAAGTGCATCTGTCAGTCTGAAGACAAGAATCAAGATTTATTTCTTCCAAATCCTCCTCATCAAAAGCTTGAATAAAATTATCTTCAATTTTAGTAATACCGGGGCAATTTTGGCATTCTCATAATTGGCAGGAACTTGTCGCATGGGTGCACACAGTTAAGTTTAAACACAAGTCAAAGTTTTAGTCCTTTTTTAGAACTCTAAATTGTCGGACTTAATAGGACTTTGGAGAGTTTATAGAGGTCTTAATTCGTATTAGATTAAAAGCTCTTTCAGTCCTTCAAAATGGGACAATGGTAGATTTTTTCCAAATATTAACAAGTTGGCAGTAACAGCTCGTGTTTACATCTCTCCGTGTACATGCTTAAAAGTTGAGCTACTTTGTTAAAATTTCATTTCACCAATTTTGTAGAAAATTCTAGATTTTCGAATATTTTACACAATGTGTGCCACTAACTATGCAGTATTTTCTTATCTCAGAAATTAGACACTATTTTTTTAGAGCGTAATTATCTCTTTGAATAATTTTTGTTCAGTTTCGTTGTGGAAGGTTGTTTTTTCGAATCGGTTTTGTTGAGATAGGAAAATACTGATTGATAAGCTACATAGTGTAAGAGATTCGACAAAACTAGAATTCACTCCGACTTTTCTATGGAAAGGATCAGGTGATCTTAATTTGTTTAATAATTTTAAATTATTTTTCACAAAAAATATCACTCTGAACATTAATTAGCTTTGCCCTTAATTCCGTAAAATAATGAATTTTCACTATATACAGCGCATATATATTGTGCAAACAAATTAAAATTGTTCGCATAATTTCCAAATTTCCTATGCAAACAAATATTAATCAAGATTCAAGATTTAATTCATTATATGAATTCAAAGTGAGATACAAAAGGAATCGCAAATAAAATAACTACAATAAGATATGTTTCACACTAAAAAGCAGTTTCACTTAACTCTGGTTTCTTGTAATGTGCCTCTGGCTTTTACAAGGGGTCTCGAATTTACGCTCATACCACAATCATCCTAAGTTATAGTTGCAAAAATAAATAAATAAAATGATTGCACGCACGGCAATAGATCAATATACATAATGCACAATGTAGTTAAATATGTCATTCAGTTGGTCAATATTTTGTAGAATTAAAAGGCGCTTGATAGACTCGAAGTCAGTTCTGGACCCTTCTAGGTATTTTTTAATGTAATGCGCTCTGAATTCGTTATAGATAGGACAATGGAGTAGAAAATGAGAAAGATCTTTACATGGAGAAAAATGGATGTTGAAGAAGACTATCTAGATATTACTAGTTAATATCTTAGCGATTTAACTATGGGACAGAAATCTAGATATTGAAGTAGAGCATCCATAGATATTAAAAAGAAGATTTTACCTGACAATATCCAAGATATCAAAGGGCAGAATCTAAGATATTCAACAGAAATTTTTTAATTATGCAAAAATTACCTGTAAAGCATGCCAATTTCTATAAAATGCAAAAGGATTTTGCTCTCTTCTTGATGTCCGAATCTTCAAGCACTGATAATAATACGCTGTTCAAGGCTAACATAAGTGATGCCTGTAGCGCCAAGTCCTAATTTTCTTTAGAAAAATATGATATCCATGTCAAAAAACACTTAATCCATTTTCCGCCAAAATTTTTCACGCAATATATAACCGAAAAACCACAACACACACGCGATTGCTCAAGATACGGGCAAAGCGGTGTTAAAATCTTTTGACGCTACGTCACACGTCAACGACATTGCTCCGATAAAATTTCGCTTTTCTAATATCTTAGATATTAACGGTTAATATCACATATTTTATCCTTTCAATATAAACAGAAATTTCCCTTTAATATCTTGTATATTGAATAGAAGATATTAGATTTTATACCGTAATATCTGTATATTATGGGTAAATATCAAAGTTTTTAATATCTACTTTTCAATATCTATTTTTCTCCGTGTAGAATTCATCAAGTTACATAGACTGCAAATTTCATTTGAATCAATCGCATACGCCAAACAATTAAAATATAGTCTGATCTTGGTGGAGTCTGAAAGTCTTAATTGACTAACCAGCCACTTTTTGCCCATACAACAGTTAAAATATCAATAAGGTTCAGTAAGGTTCAATTGACTTAGGTTTCTAAATTGACCGTTATATTTGGATTTCGTCATACGATCAATAGCAGTGCTATACATATGATTTGCCCACTTAATAATTAAGTTTGATTTTTCCACGGTAACCACATGAGGGTGACTCCATTCCCGATTCCATGTATCAAGTTCGCCTATAGATTCGAGTAGGGACTTAATTTCAAGGCCCAATCAAATTCAATACTTGCGGCACTAGTCTGGTGCAACTCGCAGAAGTTCCTGACACAAATCTTAGTCGTCGTTCATATTAGTTAGAGAACTACACCAATTATAGGAGCGTTCGAGCGATCTGACGCTTACCTAATCTAATCCCGTTTTCACTCTGATCAACTGTGCAGGCGTGTTTCTAGGTTTACCATGAATTAGATTTAGACTTATTGATAATACTGCACACTCTATGAATTCGTGTGGTCCCTTTCCTGCCAAAATGGTATTTGGCCACTTTAAATTTACCCGTTGTCGAGAACGGGGTTCCGAGGTACGTGTAGGTGTAAATAATAATTCAAGAATGGGTGAATTTTTCCGCATAAGTTGGCGAAGTTTTATCAACTTATTGACTTTATAAAAAGGGCGAAGGACATTCTGATCGCAATACTCCTCCAGAACTTTTAGTTTGTCGCGAGCTTCGTGCCAAAAAGTAGCAAAGATAACTATATCGTCCGCGAACAGAAGCATAATTAGAGATCTGACAGCATTCAGCAGCACACTCTTCATACCTTTTTTTTGTACAGAAGTCCACAATATCAGCCGCTAAAAGAATGAAGAGGAGAGGACTAAAGCTGTCACCGTGTAGGACCTCCAGCGTCACATCGACTATTTCTTAGTGGGACTCAGCACATTTGACCCTTAGACCGGCGTTGATATGAAATGAGACCAAAATTCTAATAATTTTTCCACTTACACCAAGGTCGTTTAGTTTGGTCCAAAGCTTAGTGAAACGAGCGCACTGCGAGTTGAACCAGACATTTTTCTGATTATAAGGGCCGGAGGTACTGGGAACGCCCCTCCATGCTAGCATATTTGATTCGCTGGCATCCTGCGTTATCGAGGAAATTAATGTATTAAAAAAATCAGCATCAACATCATTATTGAATATAAGCGGTGAATTTGAAAAACCAGTATAAAAGGTGTTCGCTCCCTCGCAATTCATTTTACAGACATTGATACGCCACCAAATATGGTAGGCTCCCTATCCCTAGAACTGTTAAGCACAATATTGAAGTTGATATCAACTAGTAAATGATTTGATTGGTCCGAAATATTGTGCACAGAGTAATCGTTAACAAGATTTGCGCAATCTATATGTGACCAACGTAAATCAATAGTACTGCAGCCTCTTTTCGTTAGGTAGATAAATTGACCCAGCCTATCAGAGAATGCAACAATTGTAGAGCGCTAGGTCGCACAAGTCAAGGGACTCCACGAATTGTTTGCATCTTCTATTAACTTCAACTATTTAGGGTTCCTACACGAGCATTAAAATCACCAATTAATAAAAAATGTTTCTTTACGTTGTCTGAGGAGAATAAAAAATTTTGGAGCGCATTGATACAGTAGTCCAAGTTTGCTGATGGGGGAAAATATATTACCTGTAAGCAGAGTGAAGGAATTTTCTAAGGTCAATTTCACAAATAACCATAAATGACTGATTTCCAGTTTACAATGCAAATAGCCAGCGGAGTTTTGGACTAATGTAATTATCCCTCCACTTCCACGGCCCTTACGTTTGTGAGCCATGACTCACCTATGCAAATTACAAACTGACTAGTTAGGTAGGCTTTTTGCTTTACATAAAAGTTACATAAATCGTTATAATAACTGATATTCCAATAACAAACACCAAAACTCGACTCACACATCTATCTATTTGATGAAACACCCGCAGAACCAAAGCTTGGAACTGCTGCCCTTCTTATAAAAGATCCATCCAGTCAGTCTGTGCGCTGCCCAGATCCTGCAGTAGTTGCCCTGTTCACATACTTGTTATGAGAGCCCGCGTCTTGAGAATTACCCCTCCTTTTCCTTTTCAAAATGAGGCTTAGAAAGGTTGGTGGTGGCTATCTTCCTCTCAGACGTCATACTACCCAGCTGTATATTGGGCATAGAAACTGTATTTATATTTACAAATGAGGCTTACAAATTATTATGTAACGCTGCTTGTATCATGTCTGTAAATATGAAACCGGAATTTGCCCATAGATGGCCCTAACTGTCAACGTAGTTGCCGTGAAACCGCTTCATTTGCCCCATCTCCTTGTTGACATCTCTGATAAAGATTTTCAACTCACAACAACACAAGTTTTATACAACAGTATAGACCACCGAAAAAGTTTGAAGACAGAGAATTGCAAGCATTGTTGGATGAGGATGATGCTCAAAACGCAACAACAACTCGCGGATCAATTAAATTTGACCCAAAGAGCCATCTCCATACGTTTGAAAGCCACACTGTTAGAAATGTTTGCAATTTTAGTATACATGGGCATATTAAATTTCTTATATGTGTACTAAATTCATTACACTTTGTAATTTTAGTATACTTACGTATACTAAATCTCTTTTCTGAAGTTATATCTATACTAAATTTATTACGTGTACAGTAAGTTTTTTTCACGTATATGAATTTCATAGTTTTTGTATACTAAACTTCATATACGTGTTTACTACATTCAGCTGCGCAAGCGCGTTTCGATTTACGCGAGTCGGACAACGTGGCCAGTGGCAGGCTCATACGCCGCTGCATTTGTTTGAGTCCCTTGTAATGCTAAAAGGTTCGGCTTCTTTCTGCGAGGATCTGCGAAGACTTCTCTTTAAACGGTTTGTTCAATTTATAAACGCCAATTTAGCTTAACCATATGATTATTTTAAAATTAAAACTACTAATAAAAATACTAAATCTAGTACAGATTTTTCTAACAGTGCATGGGAAAGCTCCAGAAGATGAGAATGTCAAAAAACGCAACACAAAGTGATTTTGCTTTATGTTCATGCACCATTACACGCAGCAAAAACTGGTCAAGCAAACGATTGAGGCGTTTAGTTGGGAAATACTTGCGCATGCCGCTTACTCACCACACTATGCTCCGTCCGATTACTACTTATTTGCATCGATGGGGTACGCACTTGCTGAACAGCGCTTCACTTCTTACGAAAATGTACAAAAACCGCTCGATGACTGGTTTGCCTCAAAAGAGCAAGAGTTTCATTGGCGTGGCGTCCACAAATTGTCAGACAGGTGGGAAAAATGTATAGTTAGAGATGGGCAATACTTCGAATAAAACATGCTTTATCATTTTCATACAATAAACGTGTATTTTCTATACAAAAATTCCGGTTTCATATTTACATACCGGTAAGCACTTTAATATTTAAAACATTATTACTGATTATTTCCTCTAAGACTATTCTTCTTAAATCATCTAAGCAGGCTACAAAAGTACAACAAACCTAGAAGCACTTTGTACGAGAATAGTGTCTGTTCCATATAAATATTCGCCCCAAGTTTATACTCACAACAGTAAAAACAAGAGTAACATCATGGCATCACAGCACTGGGAAAAATTTTTAGCGCAAGTCAAACACTCTAAACTCTCGGCATAAGAAGGAGCAACAACAATGCAGGGGAACCTGCCTCAGGAACCATAATACACTGTCTTTGTAATGTAATTACCAGTTACGCCCAACTCTCGGATTCTGTCCCCCTGTCTCAGCCTTCCGAGAACTGCTGGTCAACGCAGTTTCTCAGGGGGCAGGGCGAAAGACGGTTGCGACTTTCGCCTTAGAAGGGTCGGTGTGCGCGAGTACTCAGTCGAGTATATTGTGCAATATTGCATTCGAATTGGAAACGGTTAGGCGGCTCTGACTGTTTACGTTTGGATCCCCCCGACCTGTAGCCAAGGCTATTTACAGGAAACCCCCAAAACTGGACTAAAACTGAGAGTTTGCTGTACATACATTTTTATCTGACTTCGGATTAGCTGAAATATTATCTTAGTTTAGACATTTTTGCTAACTAGTTCGTTACTCACATTATTATCATCTGACTATTAAACTGTTGAGGGGGCTTAAAACATTTGTGTACTTATATAAATAGAAGTTTCATGATGACAAATATGAAACTGGAATCTATTCACTATTCAGTAAGAAAATTACTTGAGGTTCTCAAGATGTAATAAGATTAAAAGTACATGTCTCTAAAAAGAGTCCTTTTATCTGTCATGCTATATTTTTTCTCAGAGCAGAATCATAAAAATGGCCTCTTTTCATGTCTCCATAGACAAACGCGAAAGTATGCGTTTTGAGCAGTGTCTGGCGGTACATTGGATGAGTTACAGAACATGGTTCAGTAAGCACGGCGTGACGTAGAGTTAAAAAAAGAGCTTTGTTTGTGCGTGCTCCGTGTATTTTCGTAACGCTAGAGAGAGACCATGGTTGACAAAGATAGAAAGAGAATTCATAGAGGATTGGTGAGTCGATGATTATAACGAAGAGTTTAGGGTGAGTGTGGGTACTACTGCGGAAAAAAAAATCAAGACGACTTTTAAAGATAAAAAACAAGTGTTTGAATGAGAAATTCGTTACGCATTAATTCGTGAAGCAATATTTGGTATTTAATTAATAGAATTCAGTCGTTAGAACGTGAAAAGAAATAAGATTCACGTGAAAAATGCGAATATGGAAAAAATATTCCATATAGATATTACTGCGGGTTTGCATGAACTACTGAGCGTCAACTACTGCGGTAACCCTATTACTACGCTGGTAATACTGCTATTTTATTTTACGTGAAGTTACCAATAATTTAGGAAATTTAAGCCTTGTAATTATGTTTTATATTTTTGATCACATGGATTAAAAATCACTTAGGTGAAAGACACACTGAGACACTGACAGGCATTATCATTGGCGACTAAGTAAGGTTAGTTTTGAGGTTATGATATAGCGCTTGGAAAGCCGCAGTAAAACATGCAAAAAGGCAAATCTTGTGCCAAATACTGATTTCGTAAAACTATCAATATCGGAAGCATGCGAGATTCAAATTGCAGAACAAAAATGCAGTAGATGTTGAGCGTACCTTCATCGACTCAAAACGTGATTTTGCATTTTGCCATGGAGACAATGAAATCACGCCATTTATGACTTTTTTCTGAAAAGTATCGTTCGTGACTCCTGTGAACTGACGGCTTTTCTTTTTGAAACTCGCGTCATGTTTTTGTAACTCGTCACCGGCGTCTGCGGGCCCCTCACCTACGACTCGTTGCAAAAACATTGCGCTCGTTTCAAAAAAGCCGTCAGTCCACACTAGTTACGAAATGTACTATTTTGTAACGCACGCACGAAATATTCGCTTTTCGAGGCATGTATTGCGTGCGGGAAGTGACCAATTCAAAAGCCGTGGTAAAAAGCAGTTGTAAAAAGACTTTTTCTAGCTGCTGCGCTTGCGCTCTTTGAGCAAGATTACTTTTTCTAGCTGCTGCGCTTGCGCAGTTCCAGCCAGGTTACTTTTTCTTGCTGTTGCGCTTGCGCATTTTGATTCAGATTTACTTTCCAGGACCAACAATTACCGTTAAATTACCGAAAATTTTAGAAATTTGTGGATACCTGAAATTTCCGGTAATTTATCAATTTTCCATAATTTTCCGGAAATTTGGTAAATTTAGCAATTTTCCATAAATTCCTGGAAATTTGGGAAATTTAGCCATTTTCCATAAATTTCCGGAAATTTGGGAAATTTAGCAATTTTCCAAAAATTTCCGGAAATTTTCTTCTAAAAAGCTTTGGCTACTTGAAATTTCCAGTAATTTAGCAATTTTCCATAAATTACCGGAAATTTAGCAATTTTCCATAAATTTCGGGAAATTTTTGGAATCTTTCCAAAAACCTTTGGATACCTTGAATTTCTGGAAATTTTCGGTAATATATAAATTTACCGAAAATTTCCGGAAATTTTCGGTAATTTTACCATAAATTTCCAAAAATTACCATTAATCTCCAAAAAATTTATTCTTATTATTTCCCAAATCGAAAATTGCCTGCATTTGTTACAAAAAATATCGTGTGCAACAGGTTCTGAAAGTAGACAGTTGCAACTCTTGTGAAGCTTACAGTACTAGCCATCGGCTCATCTTCGGGTCGTTTCCGGCTTTTCTTCGGCTCGCCTACAACTCCCCTTCGACTCACCTCTGGCTCGTACAGCAAACTTCACACTCGTGTCGAACTGCCAACTTTCCGCACTTGTAGCACAATATACTATTTATTTGATATTATAATTTTTTCATAACAAATAATATTACTTATGCATCATTTTTCGCTTGCACACACTCCTGCGAATTGAATCCAAAAGATAATAAAAGTAGAAAATTTTCTTACCAACTGATAGACGAAAAAAAAGAATCAACATTTATTCATTATTTGCATTGATGTACAATTTTGAACAAGAACAATTCAAAAATCGCTTCCACCTAGCAGTTGTGAATTCAATAACAAAATTTTTCGATTAAAACAGAATTTAAAATCAATTAAAAACTGCGTCCTACAAGTTATCGTTAACTATGTTTTATTTGATTTCGCCCCACTGTTTCTGTCGTTGCGCGTGGATAATGAGGCTATGCGGCTGCACTAAAAAATTAATGTCCCTATAAAGTATACGCCGTAGATAAAAAAGAATGAAAATTCTGTTGGCAGTTAGAGCAATATGATGTTTTCAAAAAACTCGCGCCTGAAAACTCAAAATCATGTAACTCTCTGAATGTTGAATATTCGAAGAAAAAAAATTTTGAATGGCCTTGCGGGTGTTAGCAAAAGATAAAACAAAGGAAGCCTTGATAACCATCATACATTTGCATTCAAATCTGTCCATTTAAGTTTGATCCGACTACGGATTACAAACAATATTATATTTTCGTTTATCTTTTTCTATTGAATTAATGATACAGATACTCTAGACTATCTTCATTGGAAGAAACTTCTTTAAACCAACGCGAAGAGATTGGGTAATGTCTGCCTACGGGACATTCGCTCCTTTCAATTACGTTCATATCGTCAACCGCACCGCTTATCATGTTTATTTTTATTCTCGAATGATTTCTATCTGCCTTATATATTCCAATAAGAATCCCACTATACTCCAGTATTGCAAAAACGTCACCATTGGATGTTGATAAAACAATATGTTCTCGGGTTGGTACGGGCACATATCTATTTTGCTCTACTCGCAATTTAATTGGTAAACCGGAAGGAATAACATATCTTCGAAATTCGAGTTGCCGGTTCTGATTTGTCAGGGGAATAAGCCGAATATATCCAAGATTTGCAAGTGAATATCCAAGTACTTCATGAGGAAAAGGCCTTTCCGGAGACCTAGACTGTCTGGCAGCAGAAGAAGGACTAGGATTACGTTCGACATTGGGATTCCGTTCACGCTGTAGTGAATCGCAATTTGCAGAAGCTTTAATGAAACTCCTTGAGAAGATTGCTTGACCTTTGCCTACTGGACAATCTCTTTTTTCATCTGGAGTCAAGTCATCAACTGCACCGCTTATCATATTTATTTTTATTCGCGAATGATTTCTATCTGTCCTATACATTCCACGAAGAGTCCCACTATAATCCAATATTGCAAAAATGTCATCATTGGGTGTTGATAATACAATATTTTCTCCGGTTGGCACGGGCACATATCTATTCGTCTCGGCTCGCAATTTAATTGGCATACCGGCAGGAATAACGTATCTTCGAAATTCAAATTGCTCGTTTCGATTTTTCTGGGGAATAAGCCGAACATATCCAAGTTCTTCTATTGTACATCCAAGTATTCGATCTGAAGGAAGCCTGCCCAGAGGAGAAATGGATCTGACACGAAGTGGAGGCTCCTGAGAAGATGTCCGGTCAGGAGAATGTTGTCTGGCAGAAGAAGAACCAGGAATACGTTCGCTATTAGGCCTCCTGCTAGCAGGAAACCTGGACCTGCCACGAACAGGAGCCTCCTCTGGAGAAACCTGATCAGCCAAATGTTCTTGTCGAGCAGCAGAAGAAGAAGAAGGGCCAGCATTAAGTTCGCTATTAGGTTTCTCTTTGGCCTGTGAACTGCATTCTGCAAGAAGAAATCGAAAATTCTTTTTTTTTTGTTCAGCACATTTATGTCTAATATCTTCAGATGAATTAAACGTTTCCTTGCAGAAATCATCTTTCTGCTGATTCAATAAAAATTATGAGAAATAATTTTTAATTATAAGAACTCTCCACCGTACATTTTTCTGGTTCAATAAACATATATTTTTTTGTAGAAGACGAGTGCATAAACGCTTTAATAACCTTAATGACAATAAACGATTTTTTGCTATACAAAAACATACATAAAGGAAACGGTTTTTAATATATCCAATTCTTTGGCAAATATGTGTTTTAATTTACCTTAACTCATTGTTTCATTTTCGGGATTTATTCTGAATTCTTTAAAATTCTCCTGGAATTCTTTTGAATTCAAAAGAACATTAGAAATATTGTTAATATACGTTAGTCACTTTTAGTTAGTTTAGTCCCATTTTGGGTTTAAACTTATTATGTCAAGGAACTGTATTTAAAAACAAGATCTCATTTGCAAATAACGTTTAGACTTGATTTTCGTTTTGTCTCTTTATTGACTTTTATTTTCTATATATAAATATATTAGAAATGCACGTATTGATATACATATATAATAATAATATATATAATATGCAATATACTAGCTGTTACCCGCGGTAATTTGCATTTGATCACCCTGCCCCCCCCCACGTAACCTGAGACTACCGTAAAAACATGTAGGGTTGTCTCAGGGGTGAAAATGCTACCGTTTAAATATGTAGGCATTTCTCAGGTGTTTATATGCGCTCTTCCAATTCACCCCACGCCCCCCATACTCTTACGACCTGTCTGCGAGCCCAAAGAATATGTGTGCATAATTTGGTACCGATTAATAAAAAACTATGGATTTGCATAAGCATCATACGTTTTGGGCCCATTTGCTTTTATATATGAGATAATAATATAATAATACATATATACATATACAATTATCCCCTTCTATATTAACATCATTGTAAATAATTTAATAGCAATTTTTTATCAATTTTGAAGCAAATTTAACCATTTTTCTTTCTTGTTTTATATTTTTTGAAATTTTTAAAAATTCGACTTTTTGGTAGAAAATGTTTTTGTAGGTTTAAAATTTAACTATTTGATTAGTAACTCAGAAGTTATTGTTAAAAAATAATTAATTTTATTTAAAAATTAAATTTTTTTTCTAAAGATTAATCTTCTTTGCTTGAAAATTCAAAAATTCAAAAAAAAGTAACTATTTTGTTGAAAATTCCTCTGTCTGAATTGAAAATTTAAGTCTTTGTTCATAAGTCCAACTGCTTGGCGAGAAATTAGAAAATTAATTTGTTTGATTTCTACTATTTGCTTGAAAATGCATTATTATGATAAAAAGTAATTTCTTTGTGGTAAGCTTAATATTATATTATGCAACAAGGGGGAAAAGAGGGACATTATTGAGAAGTGTATCTTTCCATTGCATGTCGTAGTAACCGACCTTAAGTGCCGCTTTTTAAGTTCGTAGGTATGTAATGGCCATGTATATCTATGAGGTCATACTTTTTGACGTCATGGACTGTAAAAACAATAAGACTGAGAAAAATTAGTCTCAAAAAGTACTTAAATGCGACCAGTGGTGGGAACCCAGAATCGTTTCTTTTTGCACTGAAAATAACAGCATGAAGTCCAACTGATTAGCCAATTTTGTCTTACAATGACGCTCAACTTCTATGGTGCACATAACTTCTCACACAATTTGCTTCGCATTCGTTCAATGATTGTGAAACGAGAACACCATTCTGATGGAAAATGCAATGCGTCAGATTTTTGTTCAATCAACATGTGAAACTTTATAGTTCTGAAATGTATAGAGAACTCAAAAGAAATATGAAAATCTCGCAGATCGCACAGGAAATTTTACCACTATTATTATGATAACCCATACCATCGTCCTAGTTATGATTCAAGAGACGATGCTTATGGATATGGTTACGACGATAACAGTGATTGTAATAGGTATACAAATACGCCTAAAAGTAAACGTTATTTCAGTTGAAGTCTGTCCTCTACTATTCGAACTAGTCGTGACAATTATAGGCAAAAAGACACGTACAAAAATTTGGGTGAGCCGCATAGAATTCGTTGGATGAGTGGGCAGAAGTTTTATAATACTTATTTTGTTTGGCCTCGACGGCTGCGCGTGTTTAGGCACTCCTGGTTTATGTTTCGAAAATGGTGAGTCAGCAGTCTTTGAGGGTTCGAATCCTCTGAGTTGCGAATTTATAAATTACTATAAATTAAATCGCACAAATAAAATTTTTCCTCTTTATATTTCAGTCTGAAATTTTCAGGAACTGTGCGTAGGATATTTGAACTGTTCGTAACAAACTTCGAAATTTATCCATACATTTCTCATGGAAATAAGGATGTAATGCTTCATTTTTTTATCTCGTATCCGAGACCTAGTTACAAGTTCGTGACTTTTTTATGGATAAATTTTTTCCGTTTGCGAAATGCAAATGTTGTGTTTCTTGCATAAAAAACCCTGGGTCGATGCATTAACTTTGAGATGGATTGATTACTTTTTCTATGCCCTTTCACCGTTCGTATTTACTTTACTCGTCTTACGAAAGATTCAAGATGAAGTTTCAAGAGGTATTGTTATTGTGCCACATTGGCCAGCTCATGCCTGCTTTTCCGTCTGCACTACCCTGTTAGATTGTAAACCAATTTATTTTAAACCAAATATTAACTTTTTACGTTATCTCAATAGGCAGCCGCATCCACTTTGGATAATAATTACCCTGTTTGCAGGCACGCTGTCTGGGAGGCGCTAAAAAGAGGAACGTACCGGATTGTGACAGGGTAAAAATACTACCTGTCACTTGTTGTTGTGGAACAACATAACCTCCCCACTGGCACTGGATAAATAAACGTCCTCTTTCTTCACTTGGGAGTTCGGAACGAGGGTCACTCCACAAGGGCACTTTCGGCACGACATCGAATTATTTATTCATGCGCTCCTTTTGTTCCTTTTTTTTATGTTCTTATTGTCCCGAGAACGGAAACTTCGGTCGAGAGCAAAACTGAGAGCGGAGCAACGTCAACAACAACACGTCCCGAAAACGACAGAGCGGTCCTACCACGATGAGCCAGAAAGAGAGGGAGAGAACTTGGACATTTTGTTTGCTAGAAAACTAATTTCTAATTCCCAAGCTGAAAAGAAATCTAAAATCTCAAATTCCTAAGGGTCTTTTCAGAACATCTAAATTTTTTTTATCACGTGTGAATGAGCTGACCTCGATTTGTATCATTGATTCCGGCGAATGCTAACGCGTAATTCTTGCCATTGCTCGACAAGGGAAAAAAAAATTATGCTTCTAGGATTTCGCGAACCTGAAACCTTCCGAGAGCGACCGAAGAAAACCGTTATATAAAAAAAATATTCATAGTTTTCCTATGGCGAAATGGGACAATGACTATTGCGAAATTTTGAAGCTTATGAAGATGACGGAATTGTTCAGTATATCGTTAGAACTTTTATACCAAAATACAGAACTGAACAATTCAGGTCTCTTTTATCAGAACCAACTTCAAAATGAATAGCAAGTAAGTACAAACATTATCAATGAATAAGCATGTAAATCATAAACATTATATCAAATATCATAAAAATCATATAAATTAGATAAATCAATGTATATAGTTATTGTCAGGTGTGGGTATGTATGTATGTATATATAAATATATACAAATATACCGATAATTTGTGTGGTAGAAAATTATTTCTGAGTGGGTATGGCGCTCATAGCAGCCGATCTTGGGGACTTGTTCGATAATTAAAATTTTATCGGCAAAAGATCATTATTTTTCCTAGATTTTGGAAAAATAATTGTTCGCTCTGGTGAATGTGTGTGATTATTGGTCATGCAAATTCTAGGGGTGAATTTAATTTAGGTTAGGAACCGGGTGGGCGCCATTTGTAAAGACATTTCCTGCCCGTTGGAAACTCCCTACTAAAAAATTTTCATAAAATGGCCTACCTCAACTCAGTCCTCCATTGTAGTGCCTTGCCCCTAGCTAAGCTGCAAAAAAAGTAAAAGAGAGAAGACAAAATATAGGCAGGATAGGCCCAAGTGGCTTATCAGGGCCGAAGGC
>CAKNYM010050366.1:281423-320712 GCA_932195095.1 Andricus curvator
AAGTCATCCGAATTATTCTGGTATCTGTATCCGAACCAAACTGAATTGATCCGAAGAAAGTTCTACATTTCGTTCGATCGAATTCGGTTCAAAATTAATCGGATTCAATCCGAACCAAATTTTCTATCCGAATGAATCCGAATTTGGATTGACCTAAATCGATTTTCAATCCGAATAAATCCAATTCAATTCGCACTCGGATTCATTCGGATTTAAAATCGGTTCAGGTCAATCCGAGTTCGGATTGATTCGGATTCATTTGGATCAGAAAATTGGTTCGGTTTGGAAGTTCGGATTTAAACAGATTAAGTCAGATTGATTTTTAACCGATTTGTATCGAACTTGCATCGATTGGTTCAGATACAGATTCCGGAATAATTCGTAATGGATTCCTATCCGATACTTTCGCCAAGGATATTATAGTTTCATATTCATTCATAACTAACCAGAAATTCTGGAATACACTTTTCGTGATGATATTCCTGGCGAAAGTTTCAAATAGGAATTCATTCCTAACCAATCCGAAGTCATCCGAATTATTCGGGAATCTGTATCCAAACCAATCTGAGTTAATTCGAATTAATCTGAAAAAAGTTCTATATTTCGTTCGATCGAATTCGGTTGAAAATTAATCGGATTCAATCCGAACTTCCAAGCGGTCGCTGATTTCGAATTATTTGTCAGATTTTAAATGTTATGGCCCAAAGTGGGTCATAGGAGACCCCAAATGGGTGCATTTTTGATAACTTCTGAAGACGGATGAAACGCGTACTACGGGTTTTCGTGGTGATTGATTACGAATCAGTGATCAGATTTTTAATATGATGGCTCAAAATAACCAGAATAGGTTCATTTGTGGATGTTATTTTATTTTAACAAAAAAATATTTTGTGTTGTGTACAATAGTTGTGCATTATAAAAAAAAAATTCTGCATATATAAAATAAAAACATTTATTTTCATAATAATCGCTGCGGGATTGTATCGACCCTCAAAAATAATGTTTGTAAAAATGGTTGATGTTACTTTCAGACTTGAGGCTCAAGTGAATTGGAACCAATGAAGTTGATTCAAACGTTTCGACACACAATGGTGACCCTCCTCAGTGAGTTTTATCAAATCTTATAAGAATTTGTACCAAATATTTGGCATAATGACGCGATAATTTTTCTAGAGAAGAAAAGCAAAACTTTAACGTCAATATTCACAGTATAAAAATAAGGTGATCAGATGACTGATTATTTCTGATGATACATTTCCGAGTTTTAAATACCTTAGTTGCAACAAATTCGACATATTCAATATAAGAGAATTCATCATAAAAAATGACTCCCAAATCGTTAAGTGCTTATTTACAGATCATTAAGTACATAGTAAGAATACAATTTGTTCGAAATATTTTTCTTACAGTATATCGTAGACAGTGATAAAAATTTAATTATTTCATCGATAGATACAGAAATAATTAGCTCTTATTTCATCTAGAGTCGATAATTCGGGAAAATATAATGGTTCGTTTCTTTTCGAACAGACAAACAAACATCTTTTACAGGTAAACTGCCATATTCTACCACTTCTGAAGCTCTGCTTTTACTCTCACATGCATACGCAAAGTGATGGAAGCTGAAAGCTATTTCTTCGAAAATATTTACATCGAAGTGTATAATACCATCTGAATTTTTTATAATTTTTCTTATTTCTCGAAATCTGTACTCGGGGTTTGTCATATCCACTACAATATATGATCCAATTTTGTAAGATTTCCCAGATATTTCAATCCTATCGTAGTATTCTTCATCGTTTGAAAAATATACTGCATTCGAATCATTTATCTTTTTAGGGCCAAATACAACATTCGGATTGCATTCCATATTGTGTACCATTTGGCACATTTTCAGCATTTCTTTTATAGCGACTGTTACTAAGACATTCTTAGAACAACTTGTAGATTGAACTATCGACTTTAGCAAACGATGACGAGACTCAAACCGCATACACCAAAAGTGAATGCATGGACCATTAAGTAACAAAATCCTTGGGTAATGCGTCAGTATATGAAACTTGGGCTTTAATTCGCCAATAAGTTTTAGGTACAATTTATGATGCTTATCTATTAATGATTCTAGGTAGGAAGACCAAGACAGATTTATCCGTGGTGACATAAGATAATCGAGCATTTCCCTTGAATATTTATAGAGCTGCCAATACTCATTATCTAAGTCGGTTATGCAATCACCAACTATCAGTCCAAAATATTTGACGAGACATAACATTTCTGAGGCCGACATTTTTAGGTCTATTCTATTTTTTGCGTTATTAAAATATATTAACGGAGGAACATTGGAAGAAACGTCGTACTGGAAATTTTGAATTAAAGTATTCAAGGCATCCAATGTAAGATATTGTTTTTTCATCAAATCCAATATGAATGCAGACATAACATATACACATACGCCCTCTAGAAAGTCGTGCATCATGTCTACGCTTATATTTTGTGTAACATGAAAATCTTCAATTTTGTTGAATGTGCATCGCTCTTTAACACCTGTTGTAGAATAATCATTTGCTATAACATCATCTTCATAATTTTCTTTTGTTCTTAATAAATTGGTATCTTCTTTTGTCAAATTTTCTGCAATACCAGACGGGATTTTGCAAAATCTACAGTAATACTTGGCCTTAAAACTTTCAACAAATCCGAATATGGAATTTAACCCAAGGTTATCACCGACAATTAATACTAACTTAAATTTAATCATAAGTTTCTTTTGTCCATTTATCACTTCAATTCCGACACGTTGCAAAAAATTTATTTCTTCAATTAGCTTTCGAAAAACTTTTTCATTTCCACATTTTTTTATATCAGCAGCGTGGACTAAAGTTGAAAATAAGATGCTACTCAAACGCGATGCAATTTTTGGAGGCAGGCAAGCAATAATTCCATATATTACTCCAAATTTTTTTATGCCAGCATGGCTTCCTAGTGCGTTTCCTGTTTCTAATTCGTCGTAGAATAAAATCAATGGAAGTACTGTTTCTTTGGTACCACTGCACCATTTTTCTAGCCAAAATTTTGTTTGCATAATATTGGAAATGATGAAGTCTCCTCTACTTAGCTCGTCCATATACTCGGAAATATCGTTTAGCATATTCGGAATTTGCAAAAATATTTTCAAGGTTTTACGCAGAGGAACGTGTATTCCATACACAGTTTCCGTGATAATCTGAAGATCGTCTCCACAAGGCACTTCTCTAGCTTCTCTGCCAATTTTAAAGATTTCATAATCTAAAAAACCTTTTGGTCTCAATAGCGCAAAACGTTTTGCTTCGGTGGAGATTTTGTTGAAAATATTACCGTAATTACCAAAGCAAGCGTCAATTTCGTCTAGTACATTTTTGTTTAAAACTATTTTATTTTTCGCCAAACATTGAAGAATTTCACTTTTTAACGATCGAAGACACACATCTCTTACAAATTCCGTTAAATAATGAACAACTATTTGAACAATTTTCCTTGGAAGATTGGGATCAGCGTACAATACTAGAATAAATTTTAGCAAAAAATCTAATATTTTATCATCCATTGCGCTAAATTATTGCTAAGGCAGTAAGTCAATATATCGAGATAACAAGAAGGACGTAGACTTCTGAAGTACTACGTGATTGACGAAAAGCTTTTTTCGGGACACATCACAGAGTGGTAATGGCTTTTCTTTTTCTGCTTGCTCTTTTTGTTTTTGTCGCATTTAAATCTATTGAGTTCAATTTTGTTTCAAATTGTGAAACAGAAGGGTAGATCACATCAGGAGGAAACTCATAAATCAATTTTTGGATAAGAATCCATACGTAATCGCAAGTTTGAGGCACTCGCCGCAATGCCATTAAACATTGGAAGCAAATATGTATAGCCTCTGATGGATTTTCAACAGAATGTTTACGCTTGTTTATCACAACGAAGGATCCAATATTGTCTATATTGCATAAAAAATCACATAAGGCAGATGAGGCAAATTGCAACTGTCGATCCAATCTTCGAGTCCTTTTTTCTCGTCTTCAACGTTTCCACTTTCCTCGAATGATAAAAATAAATATTTATTATACATGTATGAATAGATAAGCAATATAAAATTATATCACAAGAAAGCACAGTAAAAATTATTTCTAAAATAAATTGCATCTTCAATATAATACTTTCTAAAAATAAGACCCTAAAATTCCAAAATTCCTCTGGCGACTCTGAAATTGTACTTCCGAAAAATATGAACAATTTATAGCACAGTATGAACTTCTCGAAAATCTTATTTTTTAAAAGTGATTTTTTAAGTTAGGAACAATATGTTCTGATTTCAAAAGAATCGATGTCTGATAATGATTCATAAGACATTTTTCTTCTTAATTTTAGACAGTATATCTTAAATTAAGTAAATGTCTTTTACTTTGAGAAAATTTTCCAGGTCTCAAAATGAGATATTAGTATTTAAGATAAGAAATAAATGTAAGATATATTTTTTGCTATATAACAGAAGACCGGACCCAGAAATCTCTGCTTGAAATAAAGGTACCAGTCCAAAAAATCAACAGTTTTCGAGATAGGTGAGGTTGAACACGAAAAATATGACCACGAGCGAATCTAATATCCCGTTTGAGACCTTGAAGATGAGGTGCAGATTTTCCAATAAAATGTGATCAGCAAAATCACTGACAACACTAGAAATACTGATGAGTATGACATGACACATGACATGATACATGACATGACACATGACATGATACATGACATGACACATGACATGACTAATGACATGACTAATGACATGACTAACGACATGACTAATGACATTACTAATGACATGACTAATGACATGACTAATGACATGACTAATGACATGACTAATCAAATGACTAATAACATGACACATAACATGACATGCCACATGACATGACACATGACATGACACATGACAAGACACATGACAAGACACATGACATGACACATGACATGACACATGACATGACACATGACATGACACATGACATGACACATGACATGACACATGACATGACATGACATGACACACGATATGACATGACACACGACATGACATGACACATGACATGACATGACACATGACATGGCATGCCGTGCCATGTCATATGTCATGTCATGCCATGCGTCATGTGATGTGACATTTCATGTGTCATGTCATGCGTCATGTGATGTGGCATTTCATGTGTCATGTGTCATGTTATGTATTATGCCATCTCATGCCATGGCATGGCATGACACGAGGTGATGCATCACATGACACCTGACATGATATGATACATTTCACATGACGCAACATGAAACATGACATGATATTAAAGGCCAAAACCAAAAAACAATAAATTGACAGAATGACAAAGCCTATTACGCTTTCGTATTCTTGGTATTGACTGAACTGTCTTTTACCTTCTATATTTCGAACATTATTATTCACATTGCCAGGACAGCTCTATGATGACGCCTATAACCAAGGCAGCGCCATTTGGTTGCCCATATTCACTGTACTGGTCTTGCCAGTGTTTCTAGTATTTTCAGTGATTGTGCTGATCACATTTTACTGAAAAATCTGCACCTCATCTTTAAATTTCAAGCGGGACATTAGATTAGCTTGTGGTCATATTTTTCGCATTCGACCCCACCTGTTTCGAAAACTTTGGATTTTTTGGACTAGTACCCATTAGGATTTCTTGATGAGGAGGCTTTAAACTATATTATATTGCAATTTCAGCCAATTTGACTGTGGCCGGATTGCGATGTAAAGTGTTCGGGGTCCTTTGAAGTTATATTTCCATCCAATAAAAAATAAAAAAATAAAGTATACTTACTTCGACGAGCAACACAAACGTTTGCGATATTTGAGCCTTTGTCAGCAATAGAGCAGGCTTACCCTCCAATTTCAAACTCTTAGGAAAATTCAAGCACAATGGTAAGAGAATTAATCCTATTATCAAATCGTGTTTTCCTGTAACAAAATTTCTACATGTTTCAGCAAAGCTTACAAATGACACTAAATATAATTGTATATGTATTGTATTTTTGAAGGTAGTTTATACCGAAATATTGCATACATGAAGTTGATTAGAATACGAACAACTATTATCAATTTTTGATTGTTTATTACTTGAAAAATATACACCAGATTAAATGTATTTTTTTGAAGTACAAATGAAAAGTGAGGCCTCATTTTTATACCGAAATAAATATATTTTTAATTTTAATTGTTAATTTAACTCATAGCCGCCTGCGTCTCATAGTTTTTTACGAAAAGTTTGTCTATAAAATATTAATATGAAGCCGTCAAAAACACGATTTCCCATAAAACACCATGTTGAATTGAATTACTAGTAGCTCAAAATGTACCTTCTTCAAGAAAAGTTGCATACTTCTTGAACAACTGTATAATTTCAGGACTCTTGGAGGTTGAACAAAGTCGAATCAGTTTCTTCGATACGTCGGGCCATTTGCTTGTGAAAATGCTTAAATCTATCACATTTTTCTTAATTTTTTCTTCTTCGAATAACTCTATCACAATTCGATTAAAATCGAGGTGCAACTGAAGTAATAAATATTCGCATTATTTATAGTCATAGAGTACTTATCACAAAAACAGTATTGATAACACAGGCCGATAAAATTTAAACCCAAAGACTGGACTATGTGACCCCAAAAGATTTTGGTATCCTAAAACCGAATCCATTATCCAAATTTATCCTATACGTCAGGTTTTTGAGATATCCTAACCTGAAAGTGCAAAACTTTCTATTTTTAGCCATATTTGAGGCAATATAACACGATCAGCTACTTTTTTTCCTAAAAACTGCTAACGCCATCTTTTAGTACTTCTTTTTATCTTCCATTACCATTTTTGATCATCTGGAACCGATTTTTTTCGAGATATCACACATAAATCATTTCAGTTCCACAATGGATTGTGGAACAATGGAAGGCGAAGAGCAACTGAATGGTGAGTGTGTCATATCTCGGGAAAAAAATCGGTTCGGGAGGATCAAAAATTGAAATGGAAGATAAAAAGGAGTAGTAAAAGATGGCGTTACTAGTTTTTAGGAAAAAAATTTTTGGTCGTGTTATATTGCTTCAAATGCGGCTGAAAAAAGCCATTTTTGCACTTTCAGGTTAAGATACCTAAACAAACTGACGTATAGGATAAATTTGGATGACGGATTCGGATTGAGGATACCAAAATCCTTCGGGGTCACATAGTCCGGTCTTTGGGTACAAAAATGATGTCATTTTGGTCGGCCTGTGTAATAAGAAGCCTTGTGACTTTTCCTAAACTGTCAGTCTTTCTACAATTATTCTCTACAGTTTTGAAAATTATACAGAATATTGAATTGCATTATATAAAGCTCGAAGGAAAATGGTTTTATTTTGTTACGCTCATAATTCAATAAGTAAATAATATTTGAAAATTCTATAAGTTATTTACAAAAAGACGTCCATATTCAATGGAAAAATTGTCAAAAAAGACACGTTTTTTAAAAATATGATCCATAAAATACGTTTGTTGCCTCATAAAAAAACAGTGTCAATAAAAAAAAACAATTAGAATCATATAATTTGTATTCTGTATATAACTATGATGCAATTTATTAGTAACACCGAAGCGCAATGATAAACAGTACAATGGAATGGAAGTAAAGTTAAAAAAGAGAATTGATGCAGGAATAAGTTATTCAAACATGAATATTACCCACGGATTTATAATACTAAGTCCGTCATACTATACCTAAAGCCGTTCAAGCGATTGTAATTAATGCTAACAGGTCATTTGACTTTTTTTTGTAAATAACTTAAATGTAATCAAATTAAAAATATTTTGTGAGTGCAAGACCAGCATTGATTTTGTAACGTCAAGGAAAAATTCAACAAAGTACACACAAGTTTTCTATAATAATACTTACCAGAGTTTTGCCATACGTAGATTTCAAACACCCAAACGTGTTCTGATATGCTTTGGCAGCTTTATTTTTTGCATCATCTTTCTTTGCATTTCTTCTTATTAAATACTTGTGCCTTTCAGGATATGTTCTATTCCATTCTTCAGTAATAATTTGTAACGCCGAAGCTTCATTATTCGTGGGATTTAAGATGGAATTTTGAAATACATCTATTATATTAATTAACATTAAAAATGATTGAAATACTTCTACAATATTTAATAAATATTTGGTTACGTGTCATTTTTTACGCTTTATACTAAAAAATTAGTACAATTTTTAAAGAGAGTCTATTTCATATACGCCTGGAGCCTGACACTGTATTAGTATTTTTATAAAAATTAAATTAGTCACAAGTGAAATCTAATTAAAATTACGGATAATTAAAAAAATCTTGAGAGGTTATGAAAGACGTGTGTGAGTAATGTTTTCGTATTTTGAACGGTTTCTTTCAATTATCAATATTGCGCAAATTCTCCAGCGGAAAAGCAGTCTGAAAATAACTCAAATTCAAGCTACAATGAAAAATGTAAGAAAAACTGAAAATTGGAGGAAAATACTTCGAAATAAAGTGCGTGAATTTCAGCTGGTTATGACATACACATGAAGAAATATTTTATCTGCTTATTTTCAATACGATTTGGCAATAATTATAGCATAGCACTATACGTGGATGGAACATGTAATTGCTTAAAATTACCTTCACAATCAGGTACAGCGTTAGAATTAACAGTCGCTTCGTCGTCTTCGTCTAAAGGCGTGTTTAGTGCTTTGCCAATACGTAACTGTTCCCTGATTTTTTTATAAAACGTGTAATAACACCCTGACGGTCCTGTAGTTTCTTTCGTATATGGATCACGATAGTATGGTACGAAAAAAAAATCTCCCTTGTACGTTACGAATAGTTCAACGGTTTGGTCTCGCAAAACTAAAAATCTTTCGGCAGATATTCTGCAATATTGAGTTTTTATAAAACATTCAATATTCGATATTTTTGTGTATGATACTTATATTAACATGGTTTACAATTGAATGAAGCAAAATAGAACCATGATTGATTGAAGACTTAATAAAAGAAATGGGATCTAGCGGTATTTCTTCGTAAAAAGTCCAGTCGTATATGAATTTCAAAGTTTCGCTACTCGCATTGTTAATGATGCAATTATCAAGAGAATTTGATTGCGAATCTTTCTTCTCCTGTATATGGAAAGAGAATGTACGATTTGTTATGTCGAAAATTCTTCAAATCTTCTGCTTCTTCAACAAGACGAGAGTTTGGTATAAAATCCATTCAAAATTTGCTGGTTTATATCAAATATAATTGAACAATACTTATGGAAAGGAATCCTGCCATGTGTCATTTCTTTTAGTAAACTCTCAATTACAAAGCATTAATCATTTTCATACTAAATCATGCAACTATGTGTATGAAACAAGCAGATTAAACAACATGCATAAAAGAAAATGAATTTAAATATGATGTTATGAATGATGAAAAAATGATTTGAAATGGAAAAGCATAATAAACTTCAATGAATACGTAAGGGATATGCAGAGAGAAAGAAATTAATGCTACACGCTTGAATATTCAGAAGGTGTTTGTTACAATTTATCAACAGTCATAATTGTGATGTTAGGTTGGCATTACTGTTAATTTTTACAAGTATGGCCGCTGATAACTTTCAAGATTTTCGGATCATACAAGTTCAGATATAATATGTTTTTACGTGAATATATGCTCAGATTCATAACTATTGCAACTTTAATTTATCTTTATACAGAATTCTCTTGCAATTGTTATTTTATTATTTTAATTTATGAATAATAAACAATTCATGATCATTGTTATGATATATGTCAGTTTAGAAAAGTATGCAACGGGAAACTTACTTTCCCGTTTCAGGATCTTTGTTTACTTCATGATAAATAAGACAGATCTTCAATAAATGCACATGAAGAGTCTGACAACGAGTAGCTTTATAAACAGCTAAAACAACTCTGCCGATGGGCGAATCACGTAAAAATAAATACAGTTCATTTTCAACGTACTTAAAATCTTCTGAAAACCAGTAAATGAAAAGCATTTCGTAACTACTTACAAACAACTAATAAAAAATTACATATTGAGATCAGATGTTATACATTTGAGCAAAGTATTTGGGAAATTTTATGAACGATTAATAAAATTTTTTATCTCATGAAAGTATGCAAATTAGTATTGAAATAATGACACGTATATGTATGTATATACACTTCAATGTCAGGATATGGAAAGTGTATTTTACATGTTTTTAATAAGTATAATTGAATGTTGTGTAGACAAACGTATATAAGTGAAAAGCTGAAGCAAATGAGCAATTTCAAAATAGCATTAGTTGATTAATTTTTCATTGTTATCTTATGAGTTGAAGATGTTGAAATTAGTACTGGAGAGTTAAGATAATAACATCATGTAAATTAAATATTCATATATGAAATTGATAACGTTATACGAATTGCAAGTAATGCGAAAAGTGTAATATTTTATTTCTATAAGGACTCCATATGTTAAAGAAACTTTGCAAAGGTAAGAATCAGTTAGTAATGAAAAATGTATATACTGATGTACAAAGTATAAGAAGGCAATGTCTCAATTTCGTTTAAATACAGGAATCAAGTTTTTCTTAATCAATACCTGGTACGACTTCGTTCAAAGTCGTTCCATCACCAGATTCATTGGTTATATCTATATCATCCCCAATAATGACATCTGTGTCCGTAACGACATCGTTGCGAAGTTCACTGACTTCCACAATTTCAACTGCATTTGTTGAATTCCGTGACATGAGTCTCCATTTCTCCACACAAAAACTTTCCAAAAAAATTTCAATATCTTCGAGAGTTTCATTTTGCAAAATATCTTTAATTTGTAATCTACTTAATGCAAAGAATGATGAATCATCTATTCCATGCCCTACAAAATAAATACCAAGTATCTAGTATGAAAAATTGCGTGTTGTACTTACAATTTTGAATGTGTGTTTATAATAAGATTAAAATATAGAATATGAAATAAAACAATTTTCCATCTCAATGAAATTAATTCAAACAAACAAATCAAATTCAAACAAACTTCATGCAAAAACTATAAGTAAGGGTAACTTCAATCTGACGGAATTCAATCTTCAATATATGATTATAAAATATCATCTACAGAAACCTTTATAAAAAAAAGTTACATGCAAATTTGAGAGAAAATGAGTTGGGATGAAACTATATTAAAAAAAAAAATTCCCTCGCCGGGATTCGAACTTGAAACCTTCAGTTTGAGGTCGGAAGTGCTACCCATTACTCCAAGTAACAATAAACGGTATCACCAAAACTACACAACTCAGTCAAAGCCCACTCTGCTTGGAAAATCTCCTGATTATAATTATTTTAATGTTTCTTTCTCTTTTTTCCTATAAAGATATATATGGTTTGGATCTCACTTATTTTCTCTCAACTTTTTTTTGAATAAAGTTTTTTATCTTTACAAAACATATAAATCTTCTGTAAATTTACTAACTTTTTGAATTTTTTATAAACTTTAGAATCATATAAATTTCATGTTCACACCTGATATCCAACATACAAGCGTTCGAAAACTAAATACAAACTATTTTTGTAGAAACTGTTTGTATAAAAACCAACTACTGCAACTAAACTACTAAAACTAAAAAGACCCAGAAATAAAATAAATCAAATCCACTTACGTGTGAATATTTCTTGAAGGTGAACGTTCAACACGTTCTGCCTGAAAAAGTTTTCCATTTTCAACGTACAAGATTTCTCAGCTGTTCACATTACGAACCAAACGCTGCCCTGACGCCAGCAGTGCTCCCAAAACGCGCATCTTGCATTACTGCGCATGCAATGTATATGGCGCTTCATTGGCTGCCATTATTGGCGCGCTTATTTCAAATGTTGAAACATACTTTTTCAATTTATTACACAAGACCACAAAATGGTTTTGGGAATGGAATTTCTGCATAGATTTTGGTCCCGAACCCAGAAACTCTAAACCCACGAACCCCAAAACGGCAAACCTCAAACCCAGAAGCTCCAAACCCAAAAACCCCAAACCCACAAGCCCAAACCCACAAACCCAAAAAACCTCAAATATAATACCAATTGCGAAAATGGTATTGTAGGGTGTGAGGTTTTTGGGTTTGTGGGTATGGAGCTTGTGGGTTTGCTGGCGAGAAAAATTTGAAGATTCAAGGTCATTTAATGTCAAGTTGTTGTTTTGAAGTCTGATTAAAGCTTCCACTTTGGTCCAATTTTTTTGGTTAAGCTTCTATGATACTATTCAAAGTCCCCATGCCTCTCACGATGGGTTGCTTTTGTAACGTGAGTCCCCTTTCCTCTCACGAAAGGGTGCTTGTTTAGCGTGAGTCCTCCCGCCTCTCACGATGGGGTGCTTATTTAGCGTGAGTTCTATTGTGAGAGGCAAGGGGACTCACGCTAAACAAACAAGCCAACGTGAGGGACAAGGGGACTCACGCTAAACAAGCACCCCATTGTGAGAGGCAAGGGGACTCACGTTAAACAATCACACCATCGTGAGAGGCAAGGGGGCTCACGCTGAACAATCATACGATCGTAAGAGGTAAGGGGACTCACGCTAAACAATCACACCATCGTGAGACGCAAGGGGACTTACGCTGAATAAACACCCTATCGTGAGAGGCAAGGGGACTCACGATAAACAATCACACCATCGTGAGAGGCAAAGGGGCTCACGCTAAACAAACACCCTATCGTGAGAGGCAAGGGTACTCACGATAAACAATTACACCACCGTGAGAGGCAAGGGGATTCACGCTAAGCAATCACACGATCGTGAGAGGCAAGGGGACTCATGCTGAACAAACACCCCACCGTGAGAGGAAAGGGGACTCACGTTAAAATAGCAACCCATCGTGAGAGGCATGGGGACTTGAAACAGTATCATAAACACTTCACCAAAAAAAAAATTAACCGCGTGGAAACTTTAGTCAGACTTCCAAACAACACCTCGACATTAACAGGCCTAAAATCTTCAAATTTCACTCGCGAGCAAACCCACCAGCTCCATACCCACAAACCTCAAACCCGAAAATCCCAAAAACTCACACCCTACAATACCAATTCCTCTATTGGTATTATATTTGAGGTTTGTGGGTTTGTGTGTTTGCGGTTTGTGGGTTTGGAGATTGTGGGTTGGGGTTTGAGGGTTTGGGGTAAGTGGGTTTAGGGTTTGTGGGTTTGGAACCGAAATGTATGTAGAAATTCGAGAGTTTTGGCCGTTTTTTTAATTTTACTGCAAATCCTGACGTGCTGGCTTAATTCTGCGAATGGATGCGTGTTCAGCGACCCCAAAAAACATAAAGTACACGTATTAGAATCTCAGTTCAGTCCCAAAAACAGTTTGTGGTCCTGTGTTATTAATAATTAAAAATTATTATATTTTAACATCGTGGAGTGGTACGTGGATTGATTTCAATAAATTCTGTGCATTAGTTTGTAAAATGAAATAAGTATTCAGTGAATAAAACACATGTTATTTAATTTTTTAATTTTTCATTCATTTTCAATAATTTATGCAATTTGAAATTTTGTATAATAATTAAAATGAATATAAAAATTTCATTGCAGGTACATTCTGAAATATTCAACATTTATTTATTGAGAAACTGTAATTCAAATTTGATAAAAGTTAAATACTAAATAGAAACTCAGCCGAATTTATTTTCAAACTTTCCAAAAATATATTAAATAGAAAATAACATATTTTTTTCCAATTAGCAGCACAGATGTTGAATTTAATTCTGATAATAAAGCATCGAAGCGTTTCGAACTGGTATTCAATTTATTCTCAAGATGCAAAATTTTTTTTAAAAATTCGAAGATTATAAAAAATCTTAAAAAATAATAAATATTCTACTATTATCTGATTTCATTAATTGTATGTATGTATGTGTACCATTAAGCCTTTTCCCTTTCGGGGTAGGCGTGATTAATTAATTAATTAATTAATTTAATAATAAAAATTAATTAATTCAATTAATTGAGGTAATGTAAGTAAGTCAATTAATTCATTTATTGAATTAATTCCATTTAGATAATATTAGAATATTTATTATTTTTCACATTTTTTTTAATCGGGACGACTGAGAAATTCTAACAAGTAAAATTCCCGAAACGGTACAATTCCCGAAGTAGTACATTCCCGAATAATGAATTTTCAGAAATTATAATATAAATTATATTATATATAAATTATATTATACCAACAGCCATACCACGCTGAAAAAACCAGTTCTCGTCAGATCACTGAAGTTAAGCAGCGTTGGGCGCGGTTAGCACTTGGATGGGTGACCATTCGAGAAAACTGAGTGCTGTTGGCACATCGTGGGTGTGGTGAACCCACACTTGTAGTTATTTACTACAAGTTATCAACCTAGAAACACTACCCGAATCGGGTAGTGTCACGCCTACCCCGAAAGGGAAATGGCTTAATGGTATATATATATATATATATATATATATATATATAAAATTGCCAAAATATAAGAATACCAAATTGGGAAATTCCAGAATATAATGAATTCAAAAATGGTTTTTTCTTCGAATAAATATTATTAATTCATTAAAAATGGAGCAGTCAAATATTTTTATCAAGGAAAGAAATTTTTTCGAACTTTAGAATTTAAAAAAAAATATTGTTTCAAATAAAAATAACAATTCAAACAATAATGATAAATTAAGTTAACGTCACGCCTGCTTACCATGAGCAAACACCTGCCAACTTATTTCAGGTGGCCCTGCGTAACATACCCGACTAAAAACCCGCGCTACACTTTTAGGACCGCAGCGATCCGAAAATCGAGACGGAGGTTCGCTCAAAGGATAGAGTACAGTGCAACGCACGGTTCATATCACGGCTATACGCCACAGGCTGCCTGCTTACTCAAATGTTTTCAGCATAGAGCAGCAGACGTCCTAAAGCCTGGTACGGCGTTTCTCTTCAACTTTTGCGAGAGAAACTGGCCTAAAAGAGTAGGGATGATCTCCTTATCTACAAGGCGTGCTGACGTGTGCACGTTTAGCACACTCATGCTACGCTGTGGTAACACAGGGCTCCTGTACTTTTTTCAGTGTAGAAATGTAAAATCCATATCCGTACAATTTTGAAAAGTGAAAATTGTAAACTCTTGAATTATAATGATTTATAAATAAATATGATAAAATTTTGATGATTTTAAAGATCAAAAGTCAAATTCTCAATTCTAGATATACCAAAATGAAGAAATTTAGGATCTGAACAATTAAAATTCTAAAATTAAGTAAATGCGAAACTTAAAATTTGTACAGTTTTTGTTATAGGCAACTGGCCAAGTTGAGAAACCCGAGAATCGACACTCATCTGTACGGCTTCTCACTGGAATTTTTGATAGAAAATTTGAGTGAAGGGCCTGTGAAATGAGGTGTCGATTTACGGTGTTTTCAAAACGACAAGTTTGCTCACCCGAAGTGACTCACGTCCTTTGTCTTGGCGCTCTCCCGCCCCTTTCAAGGCCGCCGGTAATGGCTGGAAAATTTCCTTGCTTAGTCACGTAAGCCGTGTCTGTCTCTTTATATCCTATGCGCGCTTTCTCTCTTCAATTCAATTACCTTCCGTCTCCTTCTTACTCACTATCCCTTTCACTCAGACACAAATCCCCGCGACTCAACGGATCTCAACTGTTTACTAACTTATGCTTTAGAATAAATAAATTACAACCCGATTATATGATCCGACATATAGAATAAACAGATTAAAGGGAAGGTTTTTGAGCGAGGACCAGGACCATTTTAGAACAGCAAATCATGGTTATTTTAATTGAAGATTATAATACATAATAGAGAAATAACAACTCCCGTCCCCCCTCAGCTTACTTAACAAAATGGTTTAGGTCGATGCATGTGTATATGGAAATCCATATACACACATATCGACTATATTATAGGAATAATAATTAGAGATAGTTTTTACTTTTTCTAAGTGTTGAGGTCAACGGCGATACCACGCTGGATACACCAGTTCTCGTAAGATCACTGAAGTTAAGCATTGTTGGGCGCGGTTAGTACTTGGATGGGCAACCGTTCAGGAATACCTGCGTGCTGTTAGCCCGCCGTGGGTGTGGTGGGCCCACATTGGTAGTAAATATCCACCTAAGAAACACTACCAGAATCGGGTAGTGAGGCAATGAACTTTCGAGTTCGAACTGCTAATCAATGTATGTATGTATGTATGTATGTTGAGGTCAATGATTCATTATTTCAAAATTTCTTTTATTGTATGAGATAATAGGACGACTATTCAGGTTATTTATTTTTTACATAAATTAATTAATAAACTGAAATAAATAATAACTATAAACAAGAAACTCGAAAAGTCGTCCGCGAAGGCTCGGGTAGTAGGCTAGGTTGGCGATTCTCACCGCTCGGCTGCGAGTCAGTTGTCGTATCTCAGCCAATCGACGGGCTCGCTGCCGCTCCTACTGCTGCCGAGACCTCCGCGCCCGGGCTGCCGAGAGCAGAGGAGACATTTAAAAAGTCAGTAGTTCTACGATTTTGGAGAAGATCGGTAGCGTCCGCTCTGCCTTCTCTTCCAGATTACTAATAAAAGAATATATCTACATTAACAAACTTTACCGCTTCTTTTCCATCCTTCATCGAGTTCCAATAGGATTTCGCTTCAGTTTCTGCCTTTGTATTTTGGGTTTGTGCTTCGTGTTTTGTGCTTCGAGAATACATCTTCGAGTCGAGTCAACATTAAATCGAGTAGGGAGTCAACGCTTTGGGTCCTTTCTTTATCATATTCGTGCCGTGTTAACATTCGCGATTAGTATATCGGTCTTCTGTGTGTTTCCTTTTTGTTTCGGAAGGTATTTATTTTTTTGTAACGACTGCAAGTGCGATTGGACTGCGGCTCTCCGAGCAGCGCGAGATCGGTTCCTTTCGTGGGTCCTCATTGCGTCAGAGCTAAATATTTTCCGGTGGTAAAGTGTTTGGCCGTCCCCGGTTAGCACCACCTCCATCGAAGGGTATTTCGACCTTGTCAGCACACATCGCCTTTCGCTCGTGGGTCCGCGGGGATTCGAGAAATGAATCGTTCATCGGGAGGATTCGCGCGTTGTTCAGAGCGTGTGCGGGACAATAATTTTCGAACAAACCTCTTGATGACAGAGGAAAGATTTTTTGCAAGCCCTAGTCGTCGAACGCGCTCGCATCGGGGACGTCGAGGCATCCCTCTATCCGGAAGAGAGTGAACGTCGGGCTGCGAAACGCGGACATCCTGCTGCCGAGAGGAAGGCGCGTAGTGTCGCCGAAAGATGAGTGCGTTGGGCTGCGAAACGGGCTTGCCGGGCTGCCGAGGAAGAACAAGCGAGGAGGGCAGCCGAGGAGGAACGGGCGCGTCGGGTCTTCGTTGAAGCCTACGATCCGGAGGCACCGGGTGTGTTTAGGAAAGGTAGTTGGAATCTACTGGAAATTCTTCGGGGCCAAAAAGGGACCCATGATCCGCGCTGACGTAGGCCAGCCTCTAACCGGACCGTCCCGCTTTTTCTGAGGGTGCCGACTTTCATCAACGAGCCGCGCCAAAAGTACCCTTTCAGACCAGCATTCACGCTACATAGAAGCTATTGGCGCGAAGCTCACTGAAAACACTTAGCACTCTGCAACTGTGACATTTTGTAGGTCATGGCCCCACGAACAAAAAATCCTTCTGACAAAACCCCGAAAAATGGACAGATTTTCGTCTGCACCGCGCCAAAGGGACCCTTTGGAGTAGCATGCACGCCACGTAGAGGCTACTGGAGCTACACTTAATGGCAACACTTAGCACTTTATAACTGTGGCATTTTTTAGATCATGACCCCACGAACAAAAAATTCTTCTGACAAAACCCCCAAAAGGTTGTCACAGTTGCAGAGTGCTAAGTGTTTTCAGTGATTTTCGCGCCAATAGCTTCTATGTAGCGCGAATGCTGGTCTGAAAGGGTACTTTTGGCGCGGTGCAGATGAAAATCTGTCCATTTTTCGGGGTTTTGTCATTATGATTTTTTGTTCGGGGAGTCATGTTCTACACAATATCAAAAAATTATCAAAATCCACCGAGACCCTTTTTCAATACATTTTGTGCGGGGTCCTTTAAATCCAAATTTTTGAACTACATAGTTTTAAGGAGAAAAACCTAAGCTTCCTTTTAAGACCAAAAAAACAACAAAAAATCTCTCTTATTATGAAAAAAGTGAAATTAATTTTTGAAGGTCAGTAGCACAAAACATTGCCTAAGTTTAACTAAGATCGGACAACCTTTACTTTTTGAGTGGGTACACTTGAGTAATAACGCCCCAAATATAAAGCATCCCGAGTCAAAATTGTAGTCCTCTTTCATAACTCTAAATTCTAGGACTTAAAAGGTCTTTGGAGCGATTATAGTTGTCCTAATTCGTATAAGATTCAAAGCTCTTTTAGTCCTTCAAAATAGCACCAGAGTCCATTTTTTCCACTTTCAGGGCTAAATGAGGGCCTAATGCAATAAAAATTTAGCCCCCTATAGGTCCTCCTAAGTCCTCTGATTAGGCCCTGCTGTAGCCCTCAAAATCCTCTAGAAGAAAAGTGACGTCACATGACCGTTTACCCCAGGAAAAACAAATGCACACCAAAAGAATAGGGCGTAATTGTATAATCTGATTATATTTCCCTTGAAAACAATATCTTTTTTTTACCACAATTTTTCGAATAAGCAGAGATTAGATGAATCACTTTCGAAATTCATTTTATAAGTTCAATATTCGCTGCAATTGCTTTTAATAAGGGTCAATTAAAAATGGTTGTACAAAAGCAATGCTGTTTTACGTGGAAATATAATCAGATTATAAAATTAGCCTTATACTTTTAGTGCTCGCCTGATTCTCAGGTCAGTTACAACCAGCCCCCCCCCCCCCCACTCTTAAATTTCATGTTTTCTGTAGCCTGCTGAATTGCGCCGCAAATGTGCTCATGTGCGCCACCAATACAAAATTATGTGCCCCGAAACTCTAGGAGTCATGTCACGTTTCCCATTTAAAAAATCAAAGGTCAAATTGCATGACCTTAAAGATCTCCAAATGCGCTGATATTTGCCACCAAGAAAAAATTTTGCGCCACACTGATAACCGAGTTATTAGCGATTAAAATGCGGATGGGGCTGCCGCGATTTTTCTAAAATATTAACATGTTTTTAAATTTATCATATCTATCCGTCATAACTGCAAATACGCTCAAACGCGCCACCGCTAAAAAAACTTTGCGCTAGCTAATAAGCAGAGATAGCATTTAGTGGGGGAGGGGGGCAGTGTGACGCTAGTGTTAAATCCTCGACAGTGATATGAAATTTAAAGTTACGGATGTGGAGTCATTCGTCTTTAAATGCGCTCATAGGCGTCACAAAAATGTTTGGAAAACTTTAAATACTGACCACGATGCGAAGGTTTCAACAAATTTTAATCAGCAGTGGTCAAGGAACTATCGTATGGGGTTTGAAATTCGCTCATATGCGCACATAGACAGACACATTCGTAAAAACCTGTTTTTAGGGTTCAGGAGGTCTCAAAACGTGAACATTTGACAAAAACTGGGCGGGGGAAGGGGCCAAATTTTAACCTTTTAACCTTCTCTGATGAGAATGTAATAACGTTTATAAGAAATTACGTGTACACATTTACTGTCAGAGCGCAAAACTGCGCGCACCGTCGCAGTTGCGGTATGAGCAATAACTATTACTGTCAGCGTAGTAGCTTTGACTGCGCTTCGCTTTACTGTCTCACGCCGAACGGATGCGGTGTACGCATGAACGGTTCATGATAGCTCAGTAACTGTTACTGCTTTTCTCTCTTCCGAAGCTGTCGAGCAACAGTTGCGGTGTTGGCAGTAACAGCTCGGGTTTACTTCTCTCCGTGTACATGCTTGAAAGTTGAACTACCTTGTTCAAATATCATTTTATCAATTGTGTAGAAAATTCTAGATTTTCGAATCTCTCACACTATGTGTGCCACTAACTAATCAGTATTTTTTTATCTCAGAAATTATACCATAACTTTTGGAAGCATAATTATCTTTTTGAAAAATTTTTGTACAGCTTCGTTGTGGATAATTGTTCTTTTCGGATCGGTTTCATTGAGATAGGAAAATACTGATTATTAAGCTACATAGTGTAAAAGATTCGACAAAACTAGAATTCACTCTAACTTTTCTATGAAAAGTATCAGGTAATATTAATTTTTCTGAATAATTTTACATTATTTTTCACAAAAAATATCACTCTTAACATTAATTATATTCGTCCTTAATTTCGGAAAAGAATACATTTTTTTATCATACTTCAATCGAAAATTCGACTTTCGATGTCTGTGGAGCGGGTCGAAAATCGAATTTGCAATCCTAGGGAAGAACGTGACAGATAAATGTAAATGGCGGTGTTTTGAGATGTGCGTGATCATGATCTTTCGTGAATAACATTTTCAGAATTTTTCAGTTTTTTGTTATAAAATTGAAAAATAATATCGAATGACACCTTTTTATGATCCACTACACATTTTCGATAAAAGAAAGTAATTTTTTGTCAAAATATTACCTTGAAATCCAATACTCAATCATAATGATATAATTTTATTTGATATTATAATTCAGTTTTTTAGTTTGCCAAATGGTAGACGAAAAAAAAAGAATCAACATTTGTTCATTATTTGCATTGATGTAAAATTTTGAACAATAACAATCCAAAAATCTCTTCCACATATCAGTTGTGAATTCATTAACAAAATTTTTCGATTAAAAATCAATTAGAAATTGCGTCCGACAAGTTATCGTTAACTATGTTATTTGATTTCGCCCCACTATGTCTCTCGTTGCGCGTGGATAATGAGGCTGTGCGGCTGCACTGAAAAATTGATGTCCCTAAAAAGTATACGCTGTAGCTAAGAAATAATACAAATTCTGTTGTCAGTTAGGGCAATGTGGTGTTTTCAAAAAACTCTCGTCTGAAAACTCAAAATCATGTAACTCTTCTGAATTTTGAATATTTGCAGAAAAAAAATTGAATGGCATTGTGGGGATTAGCAAAAGATAAAACAAAAGAAGCCTTGATAACCATAATACATTTGTATTTAAATCTGTTTATTTAAATTTGATCCGACGACGGATTACAAAGAATATTATATTTTATCTTTTTTCTATTGAATTAATGATACACATACTGTAGAGTATCTTTATTGGAAGCAACTTCTTTAAACCAATGTGAAGAGATTGGGTACTGTCTGCCTACAGGACATTCCCGCATTTCAATTAAGGTCATATCGTCAACCGCACCGCTTATCATATTTATTTTTATTCTCGAACTATATGCATCTGCCTTATATATACCAAGAAGAATCCCACTATACTCCAGTATTGCAACAACGTCACCATTGGATGTTGATAAAACAATATGTTCTCGGGTTGGTACGGGCACATATCTATTCTGTTCTGCTCGCAATTTGATTGGTAAACCGGCAGGAATAACATATCTTCGAAATTCGAATTGCCGTTTCTGATTTGTCTGGGGAATAAGCCGAATATATCCAAGTTTTGCAAGTGCATATCCAAGTACTTCATGAGGAAAACGCCTGTCCGGAGAAGACCTAGACTGTCTGGCAGAAGAAGAAGAACTAGGATTACGTTCGACATTGGGATTCCGTTCACACTGTAGTGAATCGTAATTTGCAGAAGTTTTAATAAAACTTCTTGAGAAGATTGGTTGACTTCTGCCTACTGGACAATCCCTTTTTTCATCTGGAGTCAAATTATCAACTGCGCTGCTTATCATGTTTATTTTTATTCGCGAGTGATTTCTATCTGTCCTATACATTCCACGAAGAGCCCCACTATCATCCAATATTGCAAATATGTCATCATTGGATGTTGAGAATACAATATATTCTCGGGTTGGCACAGGCACATATCTATTTTGTTCTACTAGAAATTTAATTGGCATATCGGCAGGAATAACGTATTTCCGAAATTCAAATTGCTGGTTTTGATTTGTCCGAGGAATCAGCCGAAAATATCCAAGTTCTTCTATTGTACATCCAAGTACTCGATCTAAAGGATGCCTGCCCAGAGGAGATATCCGGTCAGGTGAATTTTGCCTGGCAGAAGAAGAACGAGTATTATGTTCGACATTTTGATTCCGTTCAGACTGTAGTGAATCGTAATTTGCAGAAGTTTTAATAAAACTTTTTGATAAGATTGGTTGATTTTTGCCTGCTGGACAATCCCTTCTCTCATCTGGAGTCAAATTATCAACTGCACCGCTTATCATATTTATTTTTATGCGCGAATGACTTCTATCTGTCCTATACATTGCACGAAGAGCCCCACTATCATCCAATATTGCAAAAATGTCATCATTGGATGTTGATAATACAATATATTCTCGGGTTGGCACGGGCACATATCTATTCAGTTCTACCCGAAATCTAATTGGCATACCGGCAGGAATAACGTATCTTCGAAATTCAAATTGCTGGTTTCGATTTGTGCGAGGAATCAGCCGAACATATCCAAGTTCTTCTATTCTAGATCCAAGGAATCCGTCTGAAGGAAGCCTGCCCAGAGGAGAAATGGATCTGACACGAAGTGGAGGCTCCAGAGGAAATGTTTGGTCAGGTGAATGTTGCCTGGCAGAGGAAGAACCAGGATGATGTTCGCCATTAGGACTCCTGCTAGCAGAAAACCTGGATCTGCCACGAAAAGGAGCCTTCTCTGGAGAAATCCGGTCAGGCAAATGTTGTCGAGCAGCAGAAAAAGAAGAAGGGCCAGGATTACGTTCGCTATTAGGTTTCTCGTCGGCCTGAGAGCTGCATTCTGCAAGAAGAAATAGAAAATTCATTTCTTCTTCTCAGCACATTTATATCTAATATCTTTAGCTGAACTCCACGTTTCTTTGCAGAAAGTATCTTTCTGATGATTCAATAAAAATTATGAGAAATAATTTTTAATTATAAGAAATTTCCACCGTGCATTTTTCTTTTTAAATAAACATATATTTTTTGTAGAATACGAGTGCATAAACACTTTAATAAACTTAATGACAATAAACGATTTTCTGCTATACAAAAACCTATATAAAGGAAACGGTTTTTAATATATCCAATTCTTTGGCAAATATTTTTTCACTCAGCCTTTACTGTCAATTAATACTGAACAAACAATCATTTTAAATAAGCCAAATAAAGAATTGAATTGCAATTATTTCAACATTATAATGAAGAGTTGAGCGTCAAAACTTTTAAGTTGAAAATGATTAACGCTCATCGCGTTTGAATTTAACTTAACTCATTGTTTTATTTTTGGGATTTATTCTGTATTCGTTAAAATTCTTCTGGAATTATTTTGAATTCAAAAGAACATTAGACAAAACATTAATATACGTTAGTCACTTTTAGTTAGTTTCAGTCACATTCTGGGTCAAAAATTATTATGTCAAGGAACTGTATTTAAAAACAAAATCTCATTTAAAAATAACGTTTAGACTTGATTTTAGTTTTGTCTCTCTATTGACTTATATTTTCTATATATGAATATATTAAAAATGCATGTATTGATATACATATATATAATAATAGCTACTACTTTTACGACCTGTCTGAGAGCCCAAATAATATGTGTGCATAATTTGGTGCAGATTGATAAAAAACTATGGATTTGCATAAGAATCATACGTTTTAGGCCACTTGATTTTATATATTAGATAATGATATATAATGTAATAATACATATATACATATACAATTATCCACTTTTATATTAACGTCATTGTAAATAATTTAATTGCAATTTTTTAATCCATTTTTAAGGAAATTCATCATTTTTTCTTTCTTGTTTTAGATTTCTTGAAATTTTTAAAAATTCGACTTTTTGGTAGAAAATACTTTTCTAGGTTTAAAATTCAACTATTTGATGAGTAATTGAGAAATTATTGTTAAAAAGTTATTAGTTTTTTTTAAATTAAACTATTATCTTGAAGATTCATCTTCTTAGCTTGAAAATTAAAGTATTTACAAAAAAAATTAGCTATTTTGTTGGAAATTCCTGTATCTGAATAAAAAATTTAACTCTTTGTTAATAAGTCAAACTGGTTGGTGAGAAATTACAAAATTGATTTGTTTAGTTAATACTATCTGCTTTAAAATACATCATTATGTTAAAGAGTAATTTCTTTGTGGTAAGCTTAATAGTAAATTATGCACCAATGAGGAAAAGAGGGACATTATTGATGAGTGTATCTTTCCAGTGCGAGTCGCAGGAACCGACTTTAATTGCCGCTTTTCAAGTTCGTAGGTATGTAATGGCCGTGTATATCCATGACGTTATAAGTTTTGACGTCATAGACTGTAAAAACAATAAGAGTGAGAAAAATTAGTCTCAAGTAGTACTAATGAGAACGCTGGTAGGAACACAGAATCGTTTCGTTTTGCACTTAAAAAAACAGCATGAAGTTATTCTTTTCAAAAATAGAACGCTGATAAAAAATACCATAAGAAAAGAAATCTCTAGTTTTTACAGTGTAAATATACAAATGGCTATTAAATGACTATAAGCTGGATAGTGAGACTTCAGGCTCGCTCCACAGTCCTGAGAAACATCCGTATTCATGCATGTATTATATGAAATATAATAAAAATTACAGATATATTATATTATTATATTTACCAATAGAATTAACGATGACCGCGAAAGTGCAAACAAAAGTACAGACCGTCCTCATTTTCGCAAAGTGGAGAACAAACTGATCACTGCTTCAGTGAATAATTTGGTTAACAACTGTATCTATGGAATGTTCCATTGCATCATCAGAGTACGAATATATACATAAGTTGCCGTTATCTCACGCATATGTGAAATAACAACTTTATTAGTGTCAATATTGTCCCTCGCAGATAATGATATCATTTCACATTTTTATCACGATCATTTTAATTAAGTCATTCTCATCTCAAATGGAAGGTAAAAGGTTTTATGTAAAAATTGAGTCAACACGACAACTTTCGAAGAAATTATCAGATTAAATAATCTGACTGAATGTCTGATTAAATTTTCATTTGTATGGAAATACTGCGTTTTTGGAGGTGAATTAAAATGCATTTATATAGCATGCAGGTACCTACATATATATATTCATTTCCAGCGGCTTTCGCATATATGTTAAATTACTTACTGAGATGAAAATAAAAAACAATTTAAGGCAGAAAAACAAATTTCACAAGTGAAGAAATTTTTTTTAAATTAATTTTTACGCTTTATTTTGATCTATATCATTCTTATAAATGGAAATTTAATCGATGAGGAATTAGTAAGGGAAGCGAGGATAAGTAGAAGTATGTGAGTGTACTTAGGGGAAGTAGAGCATGAAGAAGTAAGGGAAGTAATGGTGGGGAGGAGAAGCAGGAGAAGTATGGAAGTGAAATTAGGGGAAGTAAAAGATGGAGAAGTTAGGGAAGGGATGGGATTGGAAGTGTGGGATGTGTGGGGAGGGAAAGTAGAGAAAAAAGAAGTCAGGAAATTGAGGAGGTGGAAAGTATGAGAAGCAAAGATGTTATATTATTATATATTTACCAACAGAATCAAGGAAAACGGCAAAAGCAAGGAATAGAACACCCACACTGATCCTCATTTTCTACTAATCGAGTAGATGAGAGTAAATGGCAGTCGATTATACTGATTCAGTGAGAAAAGGAACTTTAATTGAAATCTTTCCATATATATACTAGTGGGATTTTCGTATTCCACGTGGCCAATTTTTATTGGCTGACACCCCCTTTCTGACCTCCTGCCTCACTCGTCCAAAAAAATATATTCGTCGTATACGGACAGCCGCTAGTCACTATCTTACTCAACATCGTAAATTTGAGCCTGGAGACAAAGATTTATTTAACAATGAAGTTTCATAGAGATTTTCTGGTCTATGCTCTCGTATTCGCCCAGTTTTAGCTCTTCCAAGGCTTCATTATTGCATAAATTGATATGATGAATTCATGTGATATTGTTCATCGATTTTTTTTAAACGAACCAAATATAAATTTTGTATAAACTATTTTCGTTTTCCATGCATTGCGTTTTAATTGTGGGAAAAGTATTTTAAAAGTAAAGAAAACTTTAGAATGTAATTACAATTCCCATCATTTTAAATTTTTTGATTGAAAAATAGCTCGGTACCAATTATTTAAAAACACGTTCGCACATAGAACAGCTTTTTAGGATTACTTAAAATTCATTCACTGAATATAATTAACAAATATCAAAAGTGTTAATGAATAGATTTCAAGCGACGCAGTATAAACAATTTTCGTTTTTGTCAACTCACAATGTATATAGTGGGTAGAAGATAAAATTGTTTGTAATTTTTCTGATTTCCTAGACATTCTCATAATTTACAAATTAAACTTTCCGGCTGGTTGGAGCTTTCAACCCAGAGTAGGCTTTTCTGTTTTTAGACCAGGTTGCGGACCTGATACCTGACCCGACGTCAATTTGCACTCCCACTCGAAAGTAACGTAGCCGTTGACTAAATGCCGATTTTACTCTCTTAGAGAGAGGAAGCAAAGTGATTTTTCACAAAAATTCAATATAAAACGCTTTATATTCTTGAGATTTCATGTAACAATATATTTCATTGCCAACAAAATGTTTGATTTTCAAACGAAAAAGATTTTCTACCAGAAGAGGTAAATTTTTAACCCAAGAAGTCAAATTTTCAATGAAATATTTGAATTTTCAACAAGAAATTGATTTTTAACCAATCAAGGTCATTAGCACCCAAATAGTTGAACTTTCAAGCAGACGGAACGAATATACGTTGTAATAACATTTAAAATGATCAACAAAGTATAGAAAATGCAATACTCATGCACTGAGAAAAAGTTTGCTTTTACTAAGTGAATTTTATTTGGCTGAACTAATTGAAAGTCTTGATCATTGGCAAAATTTTGAGTGGAAAAAATGATTTACATCTGCGCCGCTACGACGCGGCATGGAAAGCATCCTTCAGAGCGTCAAGACTAATGATTTCCAAGGAAGAAAAAAAATACGTCATCAGGATTTTGGGGATATGTGATAAGATAGCTACAATATGATAGATTTAATGCTTTGACGATGATTCATTATAATAAAATTATGTGTTTCGGATTTCAATCGTGTGCTAAACTACGAATCTTGCCGACGTATCGTCGAACTTGTTTTGTCCGAACAAATGTTTTTTTTTTAAATCTGGAGGACGGAAAGCCAAATCGGATTGGTATTATACACAGTATTACAAGAATCTGAATATCAGTAAAAAAAGTAGGTTGACTTTCAGATGTAACCAAAAGGATCATTCACCGGTTGAAAGTCAACTGATGATTGAAATATGACTTCCACTTACTCGCCTTGTTGAAAGTCAACCGCTTTATGCACGTAAAATGAAATTTTTAGGTTAATTTAAGACACAAATATGGTTGACATCCCGTCAAACCTTCACTTAATATTTTTGGAGATTATAACATATCCTACTTATAAAATACGATTGAAATGATCAAAATAAGTTAAGGCAATTTATTTTCTGTAAGAGCTTAAAGTTTTCTTCACCTCCATGATAATGTATTCCTTGGAATTTGTCTCAGCTTCAACTCATGAAAAACTTCACGAACGACGCACATCTCCAACACATAGATTTGAGCAGGCATCAATTAACACTGGCTTTTCATAATTTTTGGATATCAACCATTTTTGAAATAGTTTTGTGTTATTAAGTGAACAGGTTTCAAAAACTACTCAAATATACACTATCCAAATTACAGAGATGCACGTCAAATGAATTTCAGATCACACGACTAAAAATCATTCGAAATTTAACATTCCTATAAATTGTTCTTTGTATTAACACATATTTCAGACAGATACACGGTATTTAAGATCAATTTATGGTTAAAATTAATTGACTTACTTAATTTAAGTTGAAAATGAAATTCAGTTAATCTTGTAATTCAGATTCTTGTGTTACTGAGTATCCATTGTCCCTATTGATGTTATTAGGGTGTTTTAAGATTTCGATTGCTTCTCTATGTTTTTTTGGAAAAGTTATTGTATGTTTTTTTGATGACGTTCGTTTTGTCAAATAAACTGCTATGAACTGTTTCGATATGATATTCAGGTAGTGTTGATTGCGTGAAATGTTTTATCCTGACTTAACACTCATGTTCCTTCACACGTTGGCTCACTGCTCTTCCGGTTTCTCCAATATACACGTTGCCATGATAGCAAGGGATTATATGTACTCCCGGACCACTGAGAGGTCCCTTTTTATCATTAGGGTTTTTTAGAAGTTTTGTAATTACTTTTGTAATTTATCTTCATCTGTTATGGAGACAGCTCTACATAAAAAGGAGTTAATGACCGATTGCTTTTGAGATGGGTGGTGGTGGAAGGAGCCACGTAGGTATCTGTAGGTGAGGGTTTTCTGAAAACCCCATGTCCTGATGTGTTATCAGATTTTTTGTAAACTAGTGCTTCCAAGAAAGGCAATTTTTCATTTTGTTAAATTTCCATGGTTAACGATTGATGAAATCGTAAAGCTTGTGTGGCTCATCTATTCCATGTGTCCAGATGACAAAATTGTTTTCAGAGTAACGGCACCAAAATTCTGGTTTAGGCTTCAATTGGTTGAATATTTTAATTTCTAGATGTTTCATAAAGATTGTATCGGAGATTGGCACTTTCTTAATGAGAGATACCACGTCAAAACTCACTAGGATGTCTTGGGCACGTGTGTGAAAGAGTTGCCTGTGAAAGGATTCAGTTCTTTAGTAAGAAAGCGTGCTAGGTTGTAAGTTGGTGAGTTTATTGCGCAGACGATCGGTCTGAGTGAAATGTTGTTTTTGTGGTTTTTTGGGAGTCGTTGAAGTTTTGGCGTGTTTTTAAGTATTTTATATGTCTCGTCAGTTAGGAGGTCCATGATTTTGTTGTTTTAGTCTTCATTATTCATTACTTCTGTTGTGTTGCCTTTGTCTGCGAGTTATATTATGATGTCTTTATTCCGATTGAGTTCTTTAATTGCTGCTTTTTCTTTTTTTTGTTAAGTCTGAGGAGGAAAGTTGTGCTTGGCGTAAGATGTTGGCCGTCGTACGCCGTATGTCATTCGCTTTTTGGGTGGAAGAGTATATATTGTGGATTCCAAAATATTGATGATTTCTTCTTTCGAGATTCTGAAAGGAATTACTGCAAAATTACGTCCTTTAGATAATACTGAAATTATTTCATTGCTGAGAGGCTGGTTAGAGATGTTTTTACTGTATTAGTTAGTGGTATGTGCCTTACTGGAAGTAATTTGCCAAATTTTACTTTTTGTTTCTAAGTGAAAAGATCTTTAATCCATTGGGATTGGTCAAATGATATGCGGTCTAATGTAGACCAAATATCAAATCTGAGGGTATTTGTAGGTAAAGGTGGAGTTTTAATAGTTTTTTTGAAGGTAGTGTGCAAGACAAATTTCGTTTGCTAGTAGTATAGCAATGACAGTTCAGGGCAGGTTTTGGTTCCAAGCTAAACGTCGGTAAAACAGTGACCGGTAATTTACCGACAAACGATAATCGTTCCGTGCTAATATGCCACTAGTCGATAAGTTGTTACTGGCAAAAGATGGCGCCACCGTCTGATCAGTGTTCGTGTCCGTTTTAAGATGCAGGCCACCGCAGTCGGTAAAAGATCCACGCGCAAAAAGTTAAAATTCCGTGCTAATTTAGCCACAGTCGTTTATAAACATACAGTCGATAAATGTGATCTCTGTTTTACCGCGAGAGTGTGACAACGAAGTTCAGATACATGCCACGGCGTCTCATCGTGGGGTCTCCGGCCCATGCAATGACAGTTCAGGGGCAGGGTTCGGTTTTCTTTTTTGTTGAAAATTAATTTTTGTGAGTTGGAAATTCAACTGCAAGGTTGAAAGTTCAACATCGTTGTCAACAATTTATTTTGTTGATTGAAAATTGAACTCTTTTATGGAAATTAGTATTCCTTTAATTGAAAATTAATTTTGGCACTGAAAATTCAAGTGTTCTATTTCTGTCTTAAAATTGATCGTATTTTTGAGATGTGCGTAATCATGATGCTACTTGTTTATTTAATAAACAAATGATATAGTAAATTTATCAAATAATGAATGATAAATATAAGAATTATTTGTACATCACAAGGCAGAGAAGAATCGAGTCTGTCGTAATCTTTCGTAAATTATATTTTCAGAATTTTTCAGTTTTTTGATTATAAAATTAACAAATAATATCGAATGACACCTTTTTATGATCCACTACACATTGTCGATAAAAGCAAGTATTTTTTTTTTCAAAATATTACCTTAAAATCGAATACTCGATAATGATAATATCATTTCATTTGATATTATAATTTTTTTGTATCAAATAATCTAACTTATTAATCATTTTTCCCTTGCACACACTCCTGCGCATTGAATCCAAGAGATAATGAAATTCGAAAAGTTGTTTACCAAATTATAGACGAAAAAAAAAGAATCAACATTTGTTCATTATTTGCATTGATGTAAAATTTTGAACAATAAAAATTCTAAAATCGCTTCCATATATCAGTTGTAAATTCAAAAACAAAATTTTTCGATTAAAAGAGAACTTAAAATCAATTAAAAATTGCGTCCTGCAAGTTATCGTCAACTATGTTATTTGATTTCGCCCCACTGTGTCTGTCGTTCCGCGTGGATAATGAGGCTACGCGACTGCACTAAAAAAATTAATATCCCTATGTTGAGAAAAGCACTTAAGACTGTTCTCGTAGCGAAACAAACAAAGACTACAATGTAGCCCTTGTACGACTTGTGGCCTTGACCTTTTGTAGTTCGCATCCAAATGGGACCAGCGTAATCCAGACAAGTAACGCAACGACTCAAGACCTTCTTTACGACACAACGTCCTGTGATGATTCAATACTGTCTCCGTAAATAAGACAACGTAAGTTGAGGTCCTACACGTAACACGGCTTGATTCCCATTTCGAACAATGATTGTGATGAGCATAGAATCTTTGGGTAGAATATAAAGACATCGTTTGTCGAAGTCCAAAACAGCATGTTTCAAACGACCTCCCAGTCGTAGTAAGCCGTCAGAGTCCAAAAATGGCAGCAAACGAAGTAATGGACTTTTTGTAGTAACTGAAAGTTGTTTGCGCAGCAACTTAAGCTCTTCGAAGAAGTGTCGGCGTTGTTCATACCCAATCAGATGGCATCGAGCACGTTTCAAAACGTCTCGGTTAAGCCTACATGGAGGAAAGTCAATGGATTTCTTTTGCAACCGGTCGATGAATCGTAGACAGAGAGCAGTAATGCGAAGTAGTTTCGTAAAGGTCGAGTATCGGCCCAGCAGGGTCCACGGTGGATCAAGTTCTACCGTTGCAGCATGGACAACGGTCCTTTCCTCTCTGTTGATGCTCGGATCTATCGAGCTCGTAGAAGATGGCCAAAAAGTGGGTGGTTGTGATAACCAAAGTGGTCCCTGGAACATGATGCCAGCTAGCGTCAGGCAAAAGAGTCTGTATTTTCGAGACCCGATTCGAAATATATGTCATTCATCGTAGAGGATGGCCTCGGATCCAAGCGAGAGTATTTGCCGAGTCGGACCATAGATGACTCGGCACCGTAGTGGGTAGATTCAAGACCGAGCGAACATGAACATAACGTTCATGAACATGGCCATAACGACCGAGACTCGTATCTTATCTGAAGGAGTTAGGATCCTTAGATAGACAACTGCACCGATAGCCTTCACCGACGTATCTCCAAAGCCGTGAAGTTCGCAGCCAGGCACGTCCGAGGAACATCCCAACCAACGAGGGATGCTGAGCGATGACAGTTCAGGAAGCTCGTTACTGTACTTCCCCCACGTAGCAATATGATCAGTAGGTAAAGGCTCATCCCAATCTATTTTAAGCTTCCATAAACTCTGCATGAAAATTTTGGCTTTAACTGAGACTGGTGCAAGCCATCCAAGCGGATCAAAGAGACGAGCTATCTCGGAGAAAACGCTCCTTTTTGTTGGTGTCCCAGACTCTTCAGGAAGTTGAACCTGAAACTTAAAACAGTCCGAAACAGGTTGCTAAAGAATTCCGAGATTCCTGTGAGTTGGTTCTTGAGTAAATTCATAAGACGGTGCCTTTTCTTTGTAAATTTCCGGGATTCCTTTGCAGAGGGCAGAGTCACTTGGCGGAGTTTCTCTATGGATGTAGCGACGTCCTAGGCTCCGGAAAGTACATCGTCCACATAAATTTCGTTCTTCAGAATATCATTGGCCAAAGTAAAGTTGATTCCCACGTCCTCTGTCAGTTGATGTAAAGTACGGATCGCCAAGTATGGAGAGGAAGCAAATCCTAAAGTTACGGTGTTCATACAGTATGTCTGGAGTTCGTCGTCAGGATTTGATCTCCAAAGTATCTTCTGGTAGGTACGGTATTCAGGATGGATCCAAATACGTCGGAACATCTTCTCAATATCCGCTGTGAAGACGATCGGGTAGGATCTCCACCGAAGTATGACGTCTGGAAGTTCTGTTTGATGTTTCGGCCCCGAGTACAGTAGCTCATTCAGAGAAATACCCAAATCAGTTCGCTGAGTAGCATTGAAAACCGGTCTCAATTTTGTGGTAGAACTGGTTTCCTTGATGACGCAGTGGTGCGGTAAAAAATAACCCTGAGTAGCTTTTAGCTCATCGGGGTTAGACACTAAGTCCATATCACCTAAAACCGCATACTCCTGTATGCTCTGTGCGTAAGATTGATGCAGAGCAGGATCTCGTCGAAAACGCGTCTCGAGGTTCAAGAACATTCTATGAGCAGCACAACGAGAATCTCCCAGATTCATCGACCGATCCTTGATTGGAAGTCGAACAATGTAACGGCCCTCTTCGGAACGCTGATAAGTGGAGAGAAAAAGTTTTTTATACTCCTCCTCATCAAGAGTGAACTTAGGAGATACAGTCGGTAGATCCTCCTGTACAACAAATCTACGCAGCAGGTCTAACAATTCGTGATCAACCGTACATTGCAGTCCAACAATCTGACGAGTAAAAGAAGAAGGTTCCTCAGAAAATAGACCGGACAAAATCCAGCCCAAAGAAGTTTGCTGACCCGTAGGAGAACCCAAAGGACCCTTTCGGACTCCTTCCTCAATGACGTATGAGTAAACCTCTGCACCTAACATCATGTCAATCGAGCCACCACGATCGACAAGCGGATCCGCCAATTCCAGCCCCTGAATGTGGAGAAAATGATCCGTAGAAATACCACGAGGGGGTACATAAGACGTAAGCTTCAGTAAAACAATACAGCGTACATAAAAACTAGCCTCAGGATTAACACATGACGTCACCCTAATATTTACCGAACCTCGAGAGGCTTTTGTGCGTTGGTCTCCGACGCCCCCCACTGTGACGATGGCACGAAGTCGTTTTAACTTAAGTCTCCTAGCAAGGGACTCAGAAACAAAAGACGCTTGAGCGCCCTGATCGAGAAGTGCTCGAGAAGGATATAAATATCCATCTGATCCTTCAGTGAAAACGATTGCTGTGGCTAGAAGTACGGGCCTATCTAGTCATGGAGGAGCTTTAGCAATATGCAAATTAACAGAAGACATAGCAGGTATAAACGCCGTGCTATTTACATTTAAATTAGACGTGGTAGGCACAGCTGTAATACCAGATTCACGTCCTGAAGCGTTACTAGTGGTCCGATGTAGCATGGTATGATGTTGACCGGAGCAAGTTTGACAACGCTTGGGTGAGACACACTCTCGGATCATATGCTTTCCCAAGCAATTAAAACATAACCCACACTTACGAATTAGTTCTCGTCGCTGATCAGGAGTCTTTGTTCTAAAAATACTACAAAACAAAACAAACTGCTTACCAGGGCATAGCGGATAACCACCCTCTTTTAGTGCAGTACCATGAGCTTGTGTGTGAAAACCCTTCTTACCAGATTTGACACCTGTCATTTTAAATTTACTTTCGGTAAACGAATGCTGGAATTGTGAACATTCCCAAACTCTAGTGACTCCAAAGCGTTCACTCGTGAAACTAAAAAGGTCCTTAAAGTCTCGAACGAAGGATTAGCAGGAAGTGATCTCGTTTTTTCTTCCCAAGCCTTGCGGGAGGAGCGGTGTAAACAGTTCACTGTCATGTAAACCAGAATATCATCGCAGTATTTCGTTGGTCTGTTCATGGAGGTAAGTCCACCAATCACTTCACAAGTTTCATTTCAAAGAGTACGAAGTCCCGAAACATGCTCGTTAGTGTCAGGTTCTATCCCGAAAATTTTCCCTAAATACGCGTTAATGAGGGCCCGTTCACTATCGTAGCGATCCATAAGTGTTGTCCATGCTCGCTCCAGGTTATCCCCAGTGATACTTATATTGACTAACAGCTGAGGAGGCTCATCTGTCAAACTTGCCTTCAAGTAATGCAGTTTCTGGACTGACGGCAAGGTAGCGTCATCCTTTACCATCGAACAAAACATATCCCGGAAAGCAGGCCACGCAGTGAAATCACCGGAAAACTTGGGTAATTCCAGTTGTGAAAACATCTTTTTCAATTGTGTTAAAGGAGCATCATTGGTAGCGGGGGGTGTACCCTTGGAAGAGGAAGAAGCACCAAGTGCGTCCAACTCGTCCTGTATATACACCTTCGCAACAACATATTTTTCTTCTCCTTTAGTAAACAAATCTTGCGCAAAATATGGATCGGTTGAATTGTCCTCACGCATAATGAGAAGCTGATCATGGTTTGTACAAAACTTGGACCACTTCTTTTCCAAGTTTTCCAAGTAAACGTTGAGGACGTTCTTGGAAAGGTTCGTTTTACCGGACTTTTCCAAATTGGAAACTGCATTGCAGATGAGTTCGTAAATCCCATACTGCTGAGCAATACAGCCCTTAACGCTCATTTTGATACGGCACTACAGTCAACAGACGGGAAAATAATAGAAAAATCGAATAAACTCGATACACTTTAAAAGTTGATCAAAAGATAAAATGTTAAAATTCGAATAAAATCGAAACACGTTAAAAAAGTCAAAAAGTCTAAGAAAAAACACAATCCTGTCAGTATGACAGCGAAACACTACACAGTATAAGTGCACAAAAGGAGTTACGATGAGTGCTGCAAAGTATCAGCTGTTTTAACGTCTTTAAAAGTTAAAAAGAATCGAAATGAAGGCGGTACACTTTAAAAGTTACACAAAAATAGTTAAAATTCGAATAAAATCGAAACACGTTAAAAATGTCAAAAAGTCTAAAAAAAAGCACAACCCTGCCAGTATGACAGCGGAGCACTATACACTTTTAGAATGAAGGTGTCGAATATTACGAAGCACAGCGCTGCAAGCTGTCAGCTGTTCAAAAGTCTTCAAACACTTACCAAACGTAGAGTAGGAAAAGTACATGCTATCGCAAACCTTTCATTCTGTGAAGCGACTTGTGGGCCGTGATGGTCTGCCGATCAACACCAAGCATTGCGCACGGACCGGCGTGGCGCAGGAATACACATCGTACGAGCAAGTGTAACGAGGCACCTATTGACCAGAGCGCGGGACGTCTTCTCGTGACGTCAGGTATCGATCGCCGAAAATTACCTTCACGACACTATCACCGTGCGATTTCGCAACAAGACACTCGAAATCCGCCAGATTTACTTTTTCACAGAACCAACTTTGCAGATTAGTCACATTAATCCTGCAAAGAACACTGTAATCCACCAGCTAAAGCCCTCATCCGGCTTTCGAAGGACCAATAATGTTGAGAAAAGCACTTAAAGAAAAACATCATGCCCATGCAGGATTTAAAGTGTGTTGGTAAAAAAGTCACTGACTCATAATGATTAGTTGTTGAGCACCAAAAACATATAATTTCTTAAAACAGAGTTAAAGTTTTGCGTTCTAGCAAAGGCTACATAAGTTTTACAATTAATTTAAAAGAATACGGGTAAGAGGTAACGACTCGAACTTCGTAACTTTCGACACTGACCCTGACCACCTAAATTTGTCCGGTGAGGAGAGAAGATAACAGGGTATTTGAATATTTGAAGAACAAAATTTTGAATGGCCTTGTGGGGATTAGCAAAAGATAAAACAAAAGAAGCCTTTATAACCATAATACATTTGCATTTAAATCTTTTTATTTAATTTTGATCCGACTACCGATTACAAAGAATATTACATTTTAGTTTACCTTTTTTCTTTCGAATTAATGATACACATACTGTAGAGTATCTTCATTGGAAGCAACTTTTTTAAACCGACGTGGAGAGATTGGGTAATATCTGCCTACGGGACATTCCCTTATTTCAATTACGGTCATATCGTCAACTGCACCGCTTGTCATGTTTATTTTTATTCTCGAACTATATTTATCTGTCTTATATATTCCAAGAAGAATCCCACTATACTCCAGCATTGCAAAAATGTCACCATTGGATGTTGATAAAACAATATGTTCTCGGGTTGGCACGGGCACATATCTATTATGTTCTGATCGCAATTTAATTGGTAAACCGGCAGGAATAACATATCTTCGAAATTCGAATTGCCGGTTCGGATTTGTCTGGGGAATAAGCCGAATATATCCAAGTTTTACAAGTGGATATCCGAGTACTTCATGAGGAAAAGGCCAGCCTGGTGTAGACCTAGACTGGCTGGCAGAAAAGGAAGAACTAGGATTGCGTTCGACATTGGGCTTCCTTTCACACTGTAGTGAATCGTGATTTGCAGAAGCTTTATTAAAACTTTTTGAGAAGATTGGTTGACTTTTGCCTACTGGACAATCCCTTTGTTCATCTGGAGTCAAATTATCAAATGCGCCGCTGATCATATTTATTTTTATTCGCGAACTATATTTATCTTTCCTATAAATTCCACGAAGAGTCCCACTATCATCCAATATTGCAAAAATGTCATCATTGGATGTTGATAATACAATATATTCTCGGGTTGGCACGGACTCATATCTGTTTCGTTCTAATAGAAATTTAATTGGCATACCGGCAGGAATAACGTATCTTCGAAATTCAAATAGCTGGTTTCGATTTGTGCGAGGAATAAGCCGAAAATATCCAAGTTCTTCTATTGTACATCCAAGTTCTCGATCCGAGGGAAGCCTGCGCAGAGGAGAAATGGATCTGTCACGAAGTGGAGGCTCCTGAGGAGATGTACTGTCAGGTGAATGTTGTCTGGCAGAAGGAGAACCAGGATTGCGTTCGCTATTAGGTTTTTTGCCGGGCTGAGAACTGCATTCTGCAAGAAGAAACAGAAGATTATTTTTTTTCAGCACATTTATGTCTAATATCTTTATCTGAATTCAACGTTTCTTTGCAGAAAGCATGTTTCTGATGATTCAATAAAAATTATGAGAAATAATTTTTAATTATAAGAAGTCCCCACCGTACATTTTTCTTGTTAAAAAAACATATTTTTTGTAGAAGACGAGTGCATAAATGCTTTAATAACCTTAATGACAATAAATGATTTTCTGTTATTCAAAAACCTACATAAAGAAAACGGTTTTCAATATATCCAATTCTTTGGCGAATATGTTTTTACTCAGTTTTTACTGTCCATTCACACTTAACAAACAATCATTTTAAATAAGCCAAATAAAGAGTTGAATTGCAATTATTTCAAAATTCCAGGAAGAAGAGCTGAGCGTCAAAACTTTCAAGTTGAAAATGATTAGCCATATTAATAGACATATTATTAATGTACGTTAGTCACTTTTAGTTAGTTTTAGTCACATTTTGGGTTAAAAATTATTATGTCAGGTACTATATTTAAAAACAAAATCTCATTTGCAAATAACGTTTAGACTTGATTTTAGTTATGTATCTTTATTGACTTTTATTTCTATATATAAATATATTTAAAATGCATGTATTGATATATACATATATGAGGCGCCGGATGCAAGAAGGATATCTAAAATTATTTTGCTGGAGTGGGGAGGCCCCTGAGCACTTGAAACTAAAGCATTTAATTTTAATTTTTTATATATATATATATATATATATATATATATATATTACAAAATATAAAAAACCTGCCATTTTGTGGCGAGTTGAACTGAAAAAAATCAAAATATTTTGATCAAAGAAAAAAACAGTTTTTCGTAAATAATTCGAAAAATAAAAAAGCTACAACCTTTTTCATGAGAAGAAAAAGATGCGAAATTAAATTTTTACTGAGGATATATATTTCAAAAATTAAAATTGAATACTTTAGTTTCAAGTGCTCAGGGGCCTCCCCACTCCAGCAAAATAATTCTATATCTCCTTCTTGCATCCGGCGCCTCATATATATGTTAGGATCAAAGACCGCAAACGGCCAAAGACCGAAAAAACAGCCACAACACTTTCTGGCCGTTGCAGAAATGCCAGAATGCGTTTTGGCTGTTTTTAAAACGGCCAAAGACCGAAATAAACGACCAGAGCGCGTTTTGGCATTCTTGAAAATGCCAGAACGCGTTCTGTCCTTTTTCAAACGACAAAAACCTGTTCTGCTGGTAGTTTTCAGAAGGGCTGACTCGAAACTGTCCTTTAGGGATCGTCCATAAATTACGTAAGACGTTTTTCTTTTGTTTAAATGAAGACGAGAATAAAATTGATATGAAGTTGAAAAGGACACAACGATATAAACAAAAGAAAAACGTCTTACATAATATATGGACGATCCCTTAGAGTAATTGAACTATATGCGATGCTGAGTGGGCAGAAAAAACTTCGTTGGGACAAAAATCCGCCGACTTCTCAAATCTGAACGCATCAAAGTATTTTTTTTAATATTTAGAAAGGATGCTACTTCGATGGAGTAGTGCCCCCTTAAAAAAGATTGTATTAGTTTGTTACTTAACTTTGAAAATGCAATAGTTTATATTTGTAGTACCTACTTAAGCCTATCTATTGACACTTCCTCCAAAAGTAGAGGGTAGTGAAGTTACTTTCATTGAATAGAAATTGCAATTGCAGATGAAATTTCTCTATTTGTTTAATTGTTATAAATTAATAAATATAACTTATATCTGCTGCATTTTCAGAATTTAAATGCATTACTCACACAGATTTCCTTATTAAAATCTTCAAGAATAATGTTTAATTGCAAACGAAAACCAACAGATAATAATAGTTAA
>CAKNYM010050370.1:0-15962 GCA_932195095.1 Andricus curvator
TTATTAAGTTTGGAGTATATTTATAATTAATACGAAAAAAGTATTTTTTCTTATCGCTTTAACAATTAATACTATTTTGCAACTATATTCGAGCTTGCTATCGAACTCTTGTAAATACAAATATTATAATGCTAAATTTTACAACCGATAGTTTCTCCATGTGCCCTAGCGGACCCAGTGAATGGGTCGGTCACTATCTCCTCACTTTACAGCGACGCAATTGCACAACCATTCCATTGACGAGGTACGCTAGGGAATTATTATGTTTTTAGTTTATTAATAATTGATATTGAAAGGGTATTTCTTTTTATCGCTTTGGCAATTAATACTATTTTGCAACTATATTCGAGCTTGCCATCGAGCTCTTGCAAAAAGAAATATTATAATACCAAATTTTACGACCAGTAGTTTCCCCAATTGCCCTAGCGGACCCAATAACGGAACGGTCACTATCTCCTCACTTTACAGTCAAGCAATTGCGTAACCATTTCATTCACGATATACGCTAGGGACCCTTCAGATACTAACATTACAAATTTTAGTGCATACTTTGACGTGACTTTAACTATGTGTGGAGAGCGATTAGAGAAAATATTCGAGGTTGGCCAGCAGCACAATAAGTCCTAGAATGAATTGAGCAATCTTAGCGGCTTTTGTGTTCGAGAACTGGCACTTGTAAATATAATTACAGCCCCTCTCCCTCGACTCTCTCACTCTCTCTTCCCGAGAGCGAGCGGCGCACTAATTTGATTCCACGGTTGTTTTCACCGGGTTCCTCGCCGCCCAGGCTTCGCCCACCCAGGTTTCGCCCACGCCACGCATTGTCTCTTGTCTCTTCATTCAAATTACCCTAACTCCCAGTGCCATTCTCGCCGTTCGCCGTGGCGTACGACCCCCGCCAGACCAACCCCCGCTTTCTCCCTCCCACCCTTATTCTCCCTGCCTTATTGTTGCGGTTTTATTGAATCCCCTTGCATTGTCTCTGCACGACCGAGACGCGTTCTTGTCAAAAGAAAATTGGCGCACAGTTTTACTCCCGCTTCTCCTTTTTCGTTTTTCCTTTTTCCTTCTTTCCGGATACAGAGGAACACAAAATCGAGTTTTATCTCTCGACGCATGAAACAGAGCAAACCGTTTTTAAAATTGCTTTACTCAATTCAAATCTTTGTCCACAATACGTCCGTATTTGCCCTTCAACAAAGCGAAATAATCCCTTTAGACAAAATTACACTTTGTACAGAGATTAATTACTACTGTTTTACAATAGAGAATTTGCATGCTTTTTTAGGCAGCGTCCACGTATCACGTGACGCTATTTTCAGCGATTTTTGACTCACCCCTTCCTTTTGTGACAATTTGTGACATTTCGGTGAACCCACCCTCCAAATTTCATGTGACGTGTCTTACTTTTTTCCCAGGAGGATAAGTGTAGGTGAATGATGGCAGGGGAAATTTGGGATGGGGAATTAGGGAGAAAAAGGGAAAATAAGAGGGTGGAAGTAGGGGACGTGTGAGACATTAAGGGAGAGGGAGTAGGTGCTGCGTGGTGAAGTGAGAAGAGGAGGAGAATGAAAAGTTAAAGGAAACAAGGAGAGGAAAAGTAGGGAAATGAGGGGGAATTAGGGATGGGTAATTTAGGGGCAATGAGGGAAGGGGAAGTAGGGAAAATTATTGGACGTATGCGCGGATAGAGAGAGGAAGTGAGGGGATGGTTAGTAGGGTAGTGCGGGTGAGTAAGGGAGAGGAGGTGATGACTGGGGAAGGAAATTAAGGAAAGAGGAGTGTTAGCTGGGCATGTGAAGAGGGAGAAAGTAGTGGAAGAAGGGGAAGGGAGGGGAACCGGAGGGGGAAGTGAGGAGTTGGGAAGTAGGAGAAAGTATTGGGAGGAGGGGAGTAGGGGAGGGAAAGTACGGGAGAAGGATGTCTGAACCACTTAATTAACGTATTAATCGACTACGAAACCCTTTCTTGTAATTACTTATTTTTACTAATTTTGCTTCCTCATAGAGGAAGCTTTGTAATGGTAATATTTTCCAAAAATTTTTAATTCATTTAATTAAACATTCCTCTATTTAAAAATGTCTAATACAATGTTCTAAGCAATTTTCCGGATGTGTGTGTGGATGTGTGTGTGTATGTCACACTTTTTTGTGAACACGATAATTTGAAAACGGTTGTAGATAAATTGATGAAATTTTAAGGGCTTCTTTTCACCACTAATATTTTGAAACTGACGGAAGGATTTCTAAAAATATTTATTGCATTTTTTTAGCACTCAATAATATTTTTAAAATCGGGTTTTTATAGTAAAACTTTCTTCATTGACATAATTCAAAGTTGATGCAAGAACAGAAAATATGTGGTAATTCGAGACAAATAGATTGACCTATAATATTAATACATTTTATTGAAGAGTAAGGAAGCTATGGTGATGCATAATATTTGAAAATACGGTTTTTTATAGCAAAAATTTTTCCTTCAACATAATTGAAAGTTGATGCAGGAATATAAAATATTCCTTGGTTCGAGAAGAATCGATTGACCTATATTAGTACATTTTATTAAAGAGTAAGCAAGTTATCGTCCTTCATATTATATTTTAAATCGATTTTTATAGTAAAAATTTGTTCATTCTCATAATTTAAAGTTGATGCGAGAATAGGAAAGATGTGTTAATTCGAGCTGAATCGATTGACCTATAATATTAATACACTTTATTGAAGAGTAAGGAAGTTCTGCTGATTTATAATAATATTTAAAACATCTGTTTCAAACCGAAAAACTTTTTTCATCGAGATAATTCAAAGTTGATGCATGAATAGAAAAGACTTTTTGAATATAAATTTTGAAATGAAATAATTCTAACAATTTTTGTAAAAAAAATCATAAAGCTGGGAAAGGGTTAGGGTGCGACAGAACTTCCCCCTTCCCTTTTCCAGCTCGAAAAATTATCATTTCGAATACAAAATTACATTTGTCTGATTTGTTTTTGTATTTGAAAATCTTTTTGTATTTTTTTTTTAAATAAGCGTCATATAATTATGAATACAAACAAAGTGGAAAAATTCGAGATCAAATTCACCGCTATTTTTTAAGTATTTTTTTCCTAATTTTTTTCAGAAACTTCCCCTTTTTCTCGTTTTTCACATAAATTTGAACTGAATTAATAGAACCGAATAGCAAAATCCAAATATTTTTTGTCAAAAGTTACTTTTTTTATTTGAAAAGTCTACTATTATATTTTTCGTTCGGAATTCATCTAGTTTGGGTAAAAATTCTGCTATTTGGTTGAAAATTTAATTTTGTTTAAAATGCAACTTTCTTGTTGAAAATTCATCTTTTTTAGTCAAAAATTTAACCACTTGATTTAAAATTAAACTAATTCGTTAAAAATTCTTTTTTTTTTTTGTTGTTAAAAATTCATCTCTTTGGTTGAAAGTTGAACTATTTTGTTGAAAAATTCATTTCATTTTTGTTTAAAAATAAAAAGTTTCGACTGAAAACTTAACTATTTCATTTATTGTTGAAAATTTATCTTTTTTTTTTTTTGAAAATTCATGTATTTGGTTGATAATTTCTATTTTCTTGGGAGAATTTATCTTCTTCGTTATAAAATCAACTTTTTGATTAAAAATACAACTCTTTGTTTGAAAAAAAAATTGATTTTTAAGCAAACTGCTAAGATTATTTTGAGGCAGACTTGCGTGAAAGAACAAAGATTTTACGCGAAAATGCTAAAAAAAATTATTTTGTTCATCCAATTTGTTTATAAACAATTACAGTTGTTAAAACTCAACAATATTCTGTAGTTAAACCTCTCGGGAAACGCATTTAAGGCAGATTAGCTTTAAAATCCGAAGATTCTGCCCAAAAATGCCAAATTTTTACTTTTGTTAATAAAATTTGTTTATAACAATGAGCATTGTTTAAAATCAACAATGTTTAGTAATCGATCGTTTTAGGTATCGTATATTGTGGCAGATTTGTGTAAAAACTTAACAATTTTACACAAAAATGCCAATATTTTCCTATTGTTAATCCAATTTGTTTATAATAAATGACAATTGTTGATATTTATCACTATTCTGTAGCTGAACCTCTCAAGTAACGCATTTTGAGGCAGACTTGCGTTGAAAACCAAACTTTCAGCGCAAAAATGCCAAACTTTCACTATTGTTTATGAAATTTGTTGTTAACAATAACAGTTGCTAAAAATCAACAATTTTTTGTACTTAAGCCACTTAAGTAATGTATTTTGAGGGAAATTTGCGTAAAAAACCAAAGATTTTTTCCAAAAAAGCCAGAATGTTTCTTATGTTTATTCAATTTGTTTATAAAAATAATTGTTATCACATTTCGACAAATATTAAGCAGAACGTTCAACATCTAGAACTATATTAAGTATTGAAACTAAAAATAAAAGGTCAGCTTCACTAAAAATTGCGAATCTATACATTTTTATATAATAATTCCCTGTAACAATAATAATTTAAAAAATTGGATCATATAACCACTTTCTTCAATTGTTTAAATTTGAGTTGATTTTACTGCAAATTATTTGTATTCTATTATTGCTCATACATGAATTTAAAAAGTGTTCTGATATTTTCATTTTGCCAAACTTTGCGTTAAATAAATAAATTTAGAAAAATAATTATCTTCAATGTAAAAAATTGATTTTTACATCGAATCAAAAATAAACTTTTTAGAATTTTTTGAACAGTAAATTTCTGATTTCAACCACTGTGCACAAAGAAGTGAAGCATGCGCAGATAATTTATTTTACTATTGAATTTGGTGACTTCCGACTATATTATTTCATGTTAATCTGGCTTCAAAAATTTAATTTTTCTTTCGAAAATTAAAAAAAAATGTATACCTAAAATTGTTTTATTTTTTAAACAACTAAGATCAGTTTAACGTTCTGTGCAAGACGCAACAATTATTTTCCGAATTCATGAAACCTGCAAATTTTTTATTTTTCACCAGATTTATTTGTTAATATAAAGAACTGTATTTAATGTTATATAAATATGTAATTTGTAAAGAAACAATTTTTTAATAATAATCAGGCAGGAGCAGAGAACTTGGTCCTGAGGCGCGTGAATTTCGGGGAAGGACCATTAATTATTCGAAATTAAATATCTTTCGCGCGCTTTAATTAAAATGTTTACAAGGCACCCAACCATTTCACCGCTACTATCACGAGCCGACGATACTTTATTATACGAATTTATTAAACGGTGCGATTCATTTATCAATTTTACATTCATCGACCCTCCCCCTTCCATCAGGCGTATAACCACTGGAAATGCAATAATTATTTTATTTATTCGAGGAATCTGTATTATCATTAGAGAATCACAGAAAACATTTAACGTCTTTTCAGACTAGATGGAGCCATGAAAGAAAAATTATTTTAAATAACTTTTTTTCTGAAAAAATATCTTCTTTCGCTCCGCTGGGAATCGAACCACAGAACTACTTATTTCCAGTCAGGTGCTTTCCCATTAAGCTACTAGAGAGATCGAGAGAAGAAACTTTTTTCAGAAACACACTCATCATTTTGCTAGATGGTACAAATCAAATGTTTCAAGGAATCTGTATTATCATTAAATTCAATTTAATTTAATTTTATTTTTTTTAACTTTATTTGTACCATCTAGCAAAATAATGCGTGTGTTTCTGAAAAAAGTTTCTTCCGTCGATCTCTCTAGTAGCTTAATTGGAAAGAGCCTGACCGGAAATCAGTAGTTCTGTGGTTCGATTCCCAGCGGAGCGAAAGAAGATGATCTCTTTTCAGAAAAAAAAAATTATTCAAAATAATTTTTCTTTCATAGCTCCATCTAGTCTGAAAAGACGTTAAATATTTTCTGTTATTCTCTGATGATAATACAGATTCCTTGAAACAATTTATTTCTATCATCTACCAAAATAATGCGTGTCTTTCTGAAAAAAGTTTCTTCCTTCGATCACTCTAGTAGCTTAATGGGAAAGCACCTGACCGGAAATCAGTAGTTCTGTGGTTCGATTCCCAGCGGAGCGAAAGAAGATCTTTTTTCAGAAAAAAAAAATATTTAAAATAATTTCTAATTATTCGCTCCTGATCCGCAGAGATTGATGTTTTATAGCAAAAACAATTTTTTCAGGTGAAGTACTCAGAATTGCAGAACCATTTTTGCGGTTTGATACTAAAAAATATCAACAATTTAAAAAAAAAGCTTATCAGAGAGGTTAATAAAGATATTATGTAAAACTATGAGAAATTAAAGTTTCAATTTCATTCACTAGAAATAGTGCAAGCTTTATTTTAAAATTATAATTAACTATTCATACTTCAAATTTAATAAAATTTTCATTTTGAAAAATGGAATTTGAACATTTTAATTTTTAATCTCTTAATTCGTTATCTCTCTGATTGTTTAATTTCTTCCAAAAATTAAACTAGCTTTGAATTCAATATCGGGTGTTTCCATTTTTTTTGAATTTATACTATTGAATAGTGCTCATCAGGGTGGTACAACATTTTTTTTCTTGAATTTCCATGCATATCGGCCGAAAATTTTTTTGAATCCACAAATAAATTCGTTAAAAAAAATATATATTTCTGAATAATATATTTCTAAAATTTCAAACTTTTTTTTACTTTTTACTTAGTGGGCTAATAATGAATGGAAGTTAACAAACATAATTATTTGAACAATTTTATTATTGTTTGAATTTTTCAGATTTTTTTTGACTTATTGGTTTAAACCAAATAATAAATATTGATATTATTTAAAACAAAAAAGCCCTTGTTGTTCCTTCAAGAAAACTTTTACATTTCATATGATCCATATAGAAAATTTGAAGAATATTTCAAGCAACTGTTTTATTCCAGAAAAATAGATTTACAAAAAAGAGAAAGATTGTTTAAAAATGATTCTATTGTTTATTTATTATTTGTTCATAACTAAGAATCCAAAGCAGAGTTAAAAATTTCAGAAAAAATTCTACTTTTTAGCAACTATCTGAGAGAAGATAGTTCTTAACAATAATAAATTGCCTAAACAATTATGTTTGTTAACTTTCATTAATTATTATCTCACTAAGTGAAAAGTTGACAAAAAGTGTAAGATTTCAGAAAAAAACCGCAACTGTCTAGCATTACTATAGGAGAAAATATTTCTAAATAATAATATTTTGTTTAAACAATTATGTTTGTTAAATTGCATTACTTTTTGAATCGCTCTAAGTGAAAAGTGGACAAAAAGTTGAATATTTGAGAAAAAACCGCAACTTTCTGGCATTATTCAATGGAAATATTTTTTTAAATAATAATAAATTGTTCAAACCATAATTTTTGTTAACTTCAATTAATTATTACCTCACTCTAATTGAAAAATGGACAAAAAATGAAAAATTCTAGAAAAAGCAGCAACCATCTAGCATTAATGTATGAGAAGATAGTTATAAACAATAATGATTTGTTTGAACAATTATGTTTGGTAAATTGAATCAATTATTACCTATCTCCAAGTGAAAAGTGGATAAAAAGTTGAATATTTCAGAAAATTTCTGGCATTATTCAAAAACAATATTATCAAAGTGCAAGAGAAAAGTAAAAAAGCAGTGCATGAGTGCAGGAGAATATTCGAAAAGGAACACAGGGTTTGAGAGAAAAGTAAAAAAGGAACGCAGGTGTGCACAAGAAATGTAAAAAAGAAACCAGGAGTGTAGGAGAAATGTAAAAAAGGAACCCAGGAGCGCAGGAACAAATTTATAAAGTAACATAGGAATGCAGGAGATAGTAAAAAAGGAACACAGGAATACAGGAGAAAAGTCAAAAAGGAACGCAGGTGTGCAGAAGAAAAAAAGGAATGTAGGAGTATAGAAAAAAAGTAAAAAAGTAACGCAGGAGTGTAGAGGAAAGTTAAAAAGGAACGCAGGAGTGCAGAAGAAAAGTAGAAATAAACGCAGGAGTGCAGGAGAAAAATGAAAAAGGAACGCAGGAGTGCAGGAGGAAAGTAAAAAAGTAACGCCGGAGTGTAGAGGAAAGTTAAAAAGGAACGCAGGAGTGCAGGAGAAAAATGAAAAACAAATGCAGGAGTGCAGGAGAAAAATACAAAAGTAACACAGAAGTGCAGGGGAAAGTCTAAAAGGAAATGCAGGAGTACACAAGAAAAGTGAGAAGGAACGCAGGAGTGTAATAATGCAGTAAAGAAGTAAAAAAAACGCACGAGTTCAGGAGGAAAGTAAACACGAAACGCAGGAGTGCAGGAGAATATTCAAAAAGTAACACAGGAAAGAAGGAGATAGTAAAAAAGGAACATAGGAATGCAGGAGAAAACTAAAAAAGGAACGCAGGTGTGCAGGAGAAAAAAGGAACGCAGGAGTACAGGAAAAAAGTAAAAAAGTAACGCAGGAGTGTAGATGAAAGTTAAAAATGAACGCAGGAGTGCAGGAGAAAAGTAGAAATAAACGCAGGAGTGCAGGAGAAAATTAAAAAAGAACGCAGGAGTGCAGGAGAAAAGTAAAAAAGTAACGCAGGAGTGTAGAGGAAAGTTAAAAATGAACGCAGGAGTGCAGGAGAAAAATGAAAAACGAATGCAGGAGTGCAGGAGAAAAGTACAAAAGTAACACAGAAGTGCAGGGGAAAGTCTAAAAGGAAATGCAGGAGTGTACAAGAAAAGTGAGAAGGAACGCAGGAGTGTAACAATGCAGTAAAGAAGTAAAAAACGCACGACTGCAGGAGGAAAGTAAAACGAAACGCAGGAGTGCAGGAGAAAGTCCAAAAAGTAACACAGGAAAGAAGGAGATAGTAAGAAAGTATCACAGGAATGCAGAAATGCAGGAGAAAAGTAAAAAAGGAACGCAGGTGTGCAGGAGAAAAAAAAGAACGCAGGAGTACAGGAAAAAGTGAAAAAGTAATGCAGAAGTGTAGAGGAAAGTTAAAAATTATCGCAGACGTGCAGGAGAAAAGTAGGAATAAACGCAGGAGTGCAGGAGAAAAATGAAAAAGGAACGTAGGAGTGCAGGAAAAAATTAAAAAAGGAACGCAGGTGTGCAGGAGAAAAAAAGGAACACAGGAGCACAGTAAAGAAGTAAGAAAGTAACGCCGGAGTACAGGGGAAAGTAAAAAAGGAACGCAGGGGTGCAGGAGAAGACTACAAATAACCGCAGGAGTGCCGGACAAAAAAAGGAATGCCGGAGTACAGGGGAATGTAAAAAAGGAACGCAGGAGTGCACGAGAAAAGTAAAAATAAACGTAGGAGTGCAGGAGCAAACTAAAAAAGGAACGCAGGAGTGCAGGAGAAGAGTAAAGATGTAACGCAGGAGTACAGGGGAAAGTCTAAAAGGAAATGCAGGAGTGCACAAGGAAAGTAAAAAGGAACGCGGGGGTGCAGGAATGCAGCATAAAAGTAAAAAAAGAACGCAGGAATGCAGAAAAATAGGAAAAAAGGAATGCAGGAGTGCAGGAGAAAATTCAAAAAGTAACACGGCAATGAAGGACATACTAAAAAAGGAACACAGCAATTCAGGAGAAAAAGTAAAAAAGGAACGCCGGGGTGCAGGAGGAAAAAAGGAACGCAGGAGTGCAGGGGAAAGTAAAAAAGGATCTCAGGAGTGCACGAGAAAAGTAAGAAGGAACACAGGAGTGCAGGAGAAATCTAAACAAGGAACGCAGGAGTACTTTCTAACAAAATGGATTAATATTATAGGTCAATTGATTCGTCTTGAGATAAGGAAAAAAAAATTGTTTAGTTCAGAATATTTCAAATTGTTGTCTTCCGAAATTTTCAATTAAAAAGCTTTAAGTTCTCGATTCCTAGGTTAAATGTTTGAATTCAAAGTTACGTAAAGTAAAACATTTCGCACTCAGTCTCTGAGCTAAATAATTTATAAATAAATGAGCCATAAATATCATTCCTGATCTTAACCACCCTTAAGAGTACTCAAACAACAATTAATCACAAAAAGAAATGTTTAATTTGCTGCGCCAATTTGTTGAAAAAAAAGAAAAATGAAACAGATTAAAAAAAGAAGGAACTGAATAAATAATAAAAAGTGAATAGTAATAATTGGCGACAATTAGTTATTCCGAAATCGGGTAATGTAATTCAGCATGAATTGATATGCGCGTAATTAAAATTCCACCCTTTGCTCGGGCTTGAAAGGTCGACTTGCGAGCAAACGATTCTTGTTTGTTTTGCAAACAAAGGGGGTTTTCTAGAAGGCGAGGACAGGGGTAGTGAGAAACCAGGGCAGAATTATTACATCTTTTGTTCGAGGACTCAAACCGCCCCATTTGCGGAATTGCGGATCGCGATTCAGCCACGATTGTGACCACTGAATACGCCAGGGTCGCTAAGCCTTTTGTTAGTTTTGACTAATTTCCGCCGCGTAATCTAGTTCAATTTGTATTAAACTTTCCTAATGGCTCACAAACCAACAAATTGACGAATTTATCTTTTTCCAATCAAGGCTTTAATTAAAATGTTATTTAAGATAATTCTACGCGCTTGACCGGATAAAACTTTAAACAATCCGAAGAATTTATAAGTTTAACCATTCAGACATTTAACCCGGGAAAAAGTTCTGCCGGTTTAACTTTCCATAATTTTCAACTTCTATTTTTATATTTTCATCCTAATGAGAAGGTATTATAAGAGTCTTTAACGTCCGATAATCCGAGAATTTTATTAAAAAAGAACTGGATGAATGTCTCAATAAAATCACTGATCTTGAGCATCTTAATGAATCTTACAATTCTATTCTAGAATTATTTTTATGAAATTTATAACAAATTCCTAAAAATAAAGTTCTTTTCTTGAATTTTCTTACAATATTGAATACAAAAATTTAACTAATCTTGCTTGTTTCTACTTCTTAAATAACCGTTTTGGACACTTTAGCTGATATATTACTTTTCAAATTTTGGCGCCTTTTTCGTCACTTCTACTGTATGTTAGGTTAGTTGATTTTCCTTGACAGTCACTTTCGGAGTTATCTTTATGGGAGCAGGATGCCTTTCCATCCTGCTCTCATAATAATAAGCAATATATTTTTTAAATTTATTAATTTTATTTAGTTAACAGTTTGTTATAAATCATTTTAATTTTATTCACCACACAAATTTTTTGAAGTCTTTTTTTAATTAAAACATGGAAACTATAATTCTTTATTATTATGAACTTAACCTCTATTTTTATTAGGATACTATTATTCACTAATCAAATTTTAATTTCCTTTTACAGAAATTTCATACGTTATATTTTAATTGACATCTGTTGATATATATTTTTAAATTACCACTGACTTTTTAAATTGATCTCAATTATTGAACTCTACTCCAAAGATGACTAGGACTTTCGTAACTATTTCGTAAGTGGGTTATTCACACCTTTTTTCTAAATTGTTCATATTAATATATTAGTAAGATTATTATTAAATTTTTTCAGATTTATATAAATTGGTTATCCTGATGATGGAAATGGTGTATTTCCGAAAAGTTGGGTTTTTAAGATTTTAATGGAGAGGGTATTAATTTTATATAAAATTTGACTTCATCAGAAAAAACGATTTTTACGAAGATATCTGTCTGTATCCTATAGGCACGATAACTTTTGAAAGAATCATAAGATTAGATTGAGATCTGAAAAAAAATTTTAGCAAAATTGGTCACCTCAAAAAGACGAGCAAATTTTCTCGTAACTATTTTTTTGGTAAGATGCATATTTTTCGTTTCAAACTTGAAAAATGTTATTAAAAATAAAAATAAGTCGATTTTGAGGTCAAACTTTGCGAGATAAGAAAAAAATAAATGGACAAAAATTGTTTCCCAAAAAGAGATCTATAAATTTGTTGCAAATCATTTTTTGATAGGATGCGTAGTTTTTCTTTTAATCGTAAAAAATAACATTACAAATTTTTTTTAATTGAATTTTTGGAAAACCAACACAGAACAAGATAAGAAAAAAATTAGTAAACAAAAGTTGTTCACCCAAAAGAGATCTTCAAATTTGCTTCAGAATCATTTTTTGATAGGATGCGTAGTTTTTATTTTCATCGTAAAATATAACAATAAAAAAAAAAGTTTCAAAAAAACGGCACAAGATACGAAAAAAAATGAATAGACAAAACTTGTTCACCAAAAAAAGATCGACAAATTTTTGATTTTTTTTTGTAAGGCGCGTAGTTTTTGTTTTGAAAATAATGGCAAATAAAGGCAGGAAAAGAAAGAGAAATGAAGGGAAGGGGAGTACTTGAAGTAGGGGAAATTAGGGTGTGGGAAGTAGGGCAATTTAGGGAAGCGGAAATGAAGGAAATTGATGTGAGTTGAACTGATAGAAGTGGGGGGAAGTTAGCGTAAGTGAGGGAAAGTAAGAGAAATGATTAGCAATCAGGGTGAGTAGGGGGTGAGGGGAGTGGAAGTGAGGGGTAGTTAGGGAAAGGAAGTAAGGAAAGTGAGGAGGGAGGGTAGTGGGGGAAGTGAGCGCAAGTAAGGGGAAGTAAGAGAAATAATTATAAATTAGGGGGGGGGAAGTGAGGGAAGTGAGAGAAAAGTCGGAAGGGAAAGTAGGTGAACTCAGAGTAAGTAGGGGAAAGTAGAGGAAATTATTATAAATGAGGGTGATTAGTGGGGCGGAAGTGAGGGGAAGTGAGGACCGGATAAGGGAAGTAGGGTTGGGGGACTGTTATCTAAGAAAGAGTGGAGAGGGGGAAGCAGAGGAGATAGAAGTTTCAGAATTTTATGTTGAGCTCATTATTTTTGGTTGAATAAACTACTATTATATTTTGGTTGAAAATTAATGGATTTTGGTACAAAATTAAAATTTTTTGTTAGAAATTAACTTTTTTGTTAAAAATTTAACAATTTGGATGAATTTGTTCTTCTTCTTTGACTAAAAAATGTTTCATAAATGAAAATTAAACTCTTTTGACAAAAATTCGTCTCTTTTGATAGATATTTAATTTTTTTTAAATTAAAAATGCAACTGTTTGGTTGGAAATTTAATTATTTTAACGAAAATTCAACAATTTTATTGAACAATTGTCATTTTTTTGGTAAGAAATTCAACTTTTTTGGTAGAGAATTAAACTATTTGTTGAAAATTAAAATGTTTTGTGCAAAATTCAACAATTTGGTTGAAATTTTGTTTCCTTCTTGACTGAAAAATCTTTCTTGGTTTAAAATTCAACTATTTTGATAGATTTTCTAATAACAAAATAAAAAATTTTCAACAACTTGAAATTTTTTAACAACTATAGTTTAATGACTGTGAATTCTCTTTTGTTAATGCTCCGAAGGCTTTAACGAACAAATTCTCATCACATGTCTCGCGGAAAAAAAAGGTCGAGAGCAAATTTTTAGATTTCATTTAGAGAAACAAATTTGTTATTAACAATAATTAATTTAAAATTTATAAAATAATAATTAATTTTTATTTTGATCTTTCATTATTAAAAATGCAACTTTTTGCTTAAAAATGAATCTACTTTGGTTGAAGATTCAACTATTTGGTATAAAATTCGTCTTTTTGGTTGAATTAAACTATTTTTTATTTTAAATTAAATTTTCTGGTACAAATATCAACTATTGCATTTTTGGTTGAAAATTAATTTTTTTGCCCGAATTTGAAATATTCTATTTTTGGGTCATAATTTCCCTTTTAGTAGAAAGTTCATCTACTTTGTTGAATTTTCAAATTAGAATAATTTTTTGGTTGACGTTTCAACTATTACATTTTTTATTAAGAATTTATCTTTTTGGTTAAAAGTTTTCGTAGAAAATTGATCTTTTTTAGTTGAAAAGTTGTCTTTTTTGGTTTGAAAATTCGTCCTTTTTGGTTGAATTCAACTTTTTTAAAATTAAAATTAGCATTTTTCGCAGAAATATCACCTATTACATTTTTTTTTTTAATTAATTTTTTGGTTTATAATTTATTTAATTCATTTTCACATTGTCATGAGAGAAGGTATTAGATTTTTGTAACATTTTTTATTTAAAATTTATTTTTTTCAGTTGAAAAATGAACTACTTGTTTCACTGTTTAAGTACTTTGTTAAAAATTGATTCTTTTAAATTGAAAATTCATCATTTTAGTTAAAAATTCATCTTTTTAGTTAAAAATTTAACGATTTTGTTAAAAATTCCTTCTTTTTTCTTTCTTTGAAATTAAACTAGTTTCTTAAAAATTAATGTTTTTGGTTCAACATTTACTTTTTAACTGAAAATGTAAATTTTCCAGTTTTTATAGAAAATTAATCTTTTTCAGTTGAAAATTCGTCTTTTTGGTATGAGAATTCATCTCTTTGGTAGAAATTTAATCTTTTTTTATTAAAAATGCAACTTATTTACTCAAATTAATTGGTTTTGGTGAAGGATTTATTTATATAAATTTGTTTTTTATGGATGAGAATTAATGTTCAACAAAAATTGAACTATTCTAGTTTTGATAGACAATTGATCTTTTTAGATGAAATTTTTTTTTCCGTTTGTTAAATTCGTCTTTTTTGATTGAATTCAACTTTTTAAAATGAAAATCAAACAACTTTTGTAGAAATATCAACTATTACATTTTTTGTTCGAAACTAATTTTTTTTGGTATCAATTTAATTATTTCATTTTTGGTTAAAAATTTACCACAAATTTAGCACAAATGCTCATTCTTAATTAAATTGACGCTATTCATTGGTTATTCATTTCTGTCGCGTATGAATTGTCTTCTTCACAATTCAATATTGTACTCATATTTTTTTCATATTTTTACAATGCCATTCAAAGGTGGCTCAAGGTCATTTTCTTAATATCCTTAATATTTCTGTAGAGAAGCAGTGTCAATTTACTCATGTCAAGAAAAAAATTAGTCAAGCTGTTTGATAAATGTTTGTCCTATTACTTGAAGGACATTCAAGGTCATTTCTCAAAAGATGAGCTTTTTGTAAATTGTGTTAATGAAAAAACAGTGCTAACACTTGCATACTAGATGGTAGTTTATCGCCAACTAAGTTTTCCTCTTTCTTTTCTAGAAGGTAAATCATTACCCCTTCTTCTGTACTTATGATACGTAATTCTTCGTAATTGCAATTTAAAAACGACACTTGATTATAGATTAATAAAGCTGCGATATCCTACTGTTTCTAACGTTTTATATTTTTAATTTTAGGCAAAATAAAAAAAACTACCATGAAAAAGAAACTTTGTTTGAATGACCATTTTTCACAAAATGACCTTGAATGACCTTAAAGTAATATGACACGCAGTCATGAAACCTTTTGACTAATTTTTCGCTGCAATGAATTAATAATTTAATCGACATTTTATTAAGAAAATGACCTTGAGCCACCCTTGAATGTTATTGTAAAAGTCTGAAACAAATCTGAGTGCAATACTGACTTGTAAAGAATAAAATTCATACGCATCAGAAATTATGAATCAATAAATAGCGTCAATATAATCAAGAATTGCCATTTTTGCCCTAAAATGGCCTTGAGCGACCTTTTAATGTCATTAGAAAAATCTGAAAAAAATCGGAATGCAATATTGACTTGTAGAGAACAAAATTCATACGCATCAGAAATGAATAATCAATAAATAGCGTCAGTTTAATTAGGAATAGCCATTCTTGCCCTAAAATGGCCTTGAGCGACCTTTCAATGTTATTGTAAAAATCTGACAAAATCGGAGTGCAATATTGACTTGTAAAGAACAAAATGCATACGCATCAGAAATGAATAATCAATAAATAGCGTCAATTTAATTAAGAATGACCATTTTGTCATAAAATGGCCTTGAGCGACCTTTGAATGTTATTGTAAAAATCTGAAAAAAAGCGGAACACAATATTGAATTGTAAAGAACACAATTCATACGCGCCAGGAATGAATAATGAAAAAATAATGTCAATTTAATTAGGAATGAGCATTTTTGTCCTAAAATGGCCTTGAGCCACCCTTGAATATTATTGTAAAAATCTGAA
>CAKNYM010050370.1:16156-38394 GCA_932195095.1 Andricus curvator
GCCAGAAATGAGTAATCAGTAAATAGCGTCAATTTAATTAAGAATGGGCATTTTTGTCCTAGAATGGTCTTGAGCGACCTTTCAATGTTATTGTAAAATCTGAAAAACATCTAAGTACAATATTGAATTTTAAGGAATAAAATTCATGCGCGGCAGAAGTGATGAATCAATAAATAGCGTCAATTTAATCAAGAATAGCCATTTTTCCCCTCAAATGGCCTTGACCGACCTTTGAATGTTATTGTGAAAATCTAAAAAGAATCAAAGTGCAATATTAAATTGCAAAGAACACAATTCATGCGCGCCAGAATTGAATAATCAGTAAATAGCGTCAATTTAATTAGGAATAGCCATTTTTCCTCTAAAATGCCCTTAAGCGACCTTTGAATGTTATTGTAAAAATCTGAAAAAATCTGAGTACAATATTAAATTTTTAAGAACACAATTCATACGCGCCAGAAATGAATAGTCAATAAATAGCGTCAGTATAGTTAAGGATGGCCATTTTTGCCCTAAAATGGCCTTGAGCGACCTTTCAATGTTATTGTAAAAATCTGACAAAATCGGAGTGCAATATTGACTTGTAAAGAACACAATTCATACGCATCAGAAATGAATAATCAATAAATAGCGTCCATTTAATTAAGAATGACCATTTTGCCCTAAAATGGCCTTGAGCGACCTTTGAATGTTATTGAAAAAATCTGAGTACAATATTGAATTGCAAAGAACACAATTCATACGCGCCAGAAATGAATAATGAATGAATAACGTAAATTTAATTAGGAATGGCCATTTTTACTCTAAAATGGCCTTGAGCGACCTTTGAATGTTATTGTAAAAATCTGGAAAAAATCTGAGTACAATACTGCATTTTGAAGAACACGATTCATACGCGCCAGAAATAAATAATCAGTAAAAAGCGTCAATTTAATTAAGAATGGCCATTTTTGCCCTTAAATGGCCTTGAGCGACCTTTCAATGTTATTGTAAAAATCTGGCAAAATCTGAGTGCAATATTATCTTGTAATGAACAAAATTGTACGCATCAGAAATGAATAATCAATAAATAGCGTCAGTTTAATTGAGAATGGCCATTTTTGCTCTAAAATGATATGGTGCGACCTTTGAATGTTATTGTTAAAAATCTGAAAAAAATCTGAGTACAGTATTAAATTGTGAAGAACACAATTCATACGCGCCAGAAATGAATAATCAGTAAATAGCGTCAATTTAATTTAAAATGGTCATTTTTGCCCTCAAATGGCCTTGGGCGACCTTCCGATGTTATTGTAAAATTCTGACAAAATCGGAGTGCAATATTGACTTGTTAAGAACAAAATTCGAACGCATCAGAAATTAATAATCAGTAAATAGCGTCAATTTAATTAAGAATGGCCATTTTTTCCCTAAAATGGCATTGAACGACCTCTAAAAAATTTTTTAAATTCTGAAACAATTTAGAGGTCATTTTTTGGCAAAAGGAATAATTTTTAGGGATGCCAAGTTGAATTTAAAAAAAAAAATAAAAAAAATCACCCTAATAACCATAGAATACAGTTTTAATTCGATTGTTTTACTAAAGAAGCGGTTAAAACTTACAATGAACTTTCAGAGGTGAAATGAAAGGATAGGAACCCTTAAATCTCGGTGCTCATTTGACGCAAGGTGAAAGTGGTCCAACCCCTTCGGCGAGTTTAATTCTTGTGAGTCCCATCGGTGACTTTATCGAGAGAAAACCGCCGTTACAGCATCGTTACCGTAAGAACTTACTGCAACATTGTTACAGTTAATGTTGCCGAACTTGGTTAACTTTCAGTTTTACGCTCCGATTCGGATTAAGAATTTATGGTAACGACTGAATCTCTCCTTCCCCTTTCTCTCCAACCCGAATTCCACCCTCTACTTTCACCCGGCCTTTTAATTGCAAAAGCCTGCGTTAAGCATTTATTTTCGCGAGAAGGAAACCACCTTCGAGTCTTGATAGTATTACTTTTTAATCGTCAGAGAAATTTCTCAATATTTCTCTCTTCATTTCATACATTCCTTCTTTTCCACCCCCCTTACTTTTCCTACTTCCCCTACCCTTTATTCTCATACTTTTCTTGCCTCATTTTTCCTCACTTTCCATAGTGCCATAGTTCCATTTCCCTCATTTCCCCTCAATTCCTCATTTACAATTCCCCTACTTTTCATCCTCTCACATCCCCCTACTTCAGCTACCTCCTCACCCTTTATTTTTTATAAAACTCTACTTTCCCTCCACTCATCACTCCACACTTCCCCTCATCTCTCCTCACTTCTCCTCCTTGGAAATAAGTACGACGGACGGACAGATGGACGGAATAACTTTTTATTTTGAACCCCTGCTCCTCTCCAACACCCCTTGTATTGTGACCCGAAAATTCCCTACTATCTCCCTTCTCCTACTTCCTATCTTCTAACCCACTCTTGTCTCATTCCCTCTCCTCACACTTCTCCTCCTCTCTCTCCTCTCTTCACTTGCCAAACTAGTCCCTACTTCACGTCCCATCACTTTCACTACTCTCCTCTCCTCACTTCCTACTTCTCCGCTCTTCCCACACTTTTCTACCCTCTCTCCCTTCCGATTCCCTGACTTCCCCAATCTCCCTACTTTCCCTGACTTTCCCGCACTTCTTCTACTTTCCCTCACTTCTACTACTCTTTCTCCTTCTCACTACTTTCCCTTACTTTCCCGACCTCTATCCCCTCTCCTAATTCCCATTCTCTCACTTGCCCATCTGGGAAAAAAGTAGGTCGGACGGATTTTAAAATCATTTTTGTAATCATTTTTTATTTAATAACAATGTTGACATTTTTTTCTTTTTCTTTTTCATAAACGATTACTTTTTTTTTTCTTTTCATCTATTTGAAAATTCATTTTTTTTAAATGTTTTTTGAACTGAAAATTTAACAATTCCATTTTTTGTTGAAAATTCATATTTTTTAGTTGAAAATTCAACTATTTCGTTCAAAATTCAACTGTCTTGATTGAAAATTAACTTTCTGATTGAAAATTCTTCTTTTCTCGGTTAAAAAGTTGAAAATTCATCTTTGTATGTTGAAAATTCAGCTATTTGGTCTAAAATTCAAATATTTTGTACAAAGTTTAATTATTTTGTTGAAAATTCAACTATTTCGTTAAGTCATCTTTTTTGGTCAAAAATTCAACTATTCGTTTTTAATTCAACAACTTTGGTAGAAAACAAAACCATTTCGTTGAAACCTAGACTATTTATTTGAAAATTTAACTCTTTTTTTAGAAATTCGTTTCTTTTTAGCTAAAAATTAATTTTTCATTTGAAAATATAGGTATTCCATTTTTAGTTGAAAATTTCTTTCATTACAAGTCGAAAATACATGTCCTTTGTTGAAAATTCATCTTATGGTGGAAAACTAATCTTCTTGGTTAGAAATCCATCTTTTTAGGTTTAGGATTCAACTATTTAATCTTTTTTGCTAAAACTTCAACTCTTTGTGGATTCAAATATTTTTGTTTTAAATTGTCTTTTTTTGTGGAATACAACTGATTTATAATTTGTTTTTTTGTTGTTGTTAAAAATTTGTTTTCTTTTAGGTGAAAATTTAACGATTCTATTTTTGATTGTAAACCTCTCTTTTTTAGTTAAAAATTCAAGTTTTTTATTGAAAAATTCGTCTTTTGGTAGAAAATTGAGTTTCTTGGTTGAAAATTCATTTTTTTTGGTTAAAAATTCACTTTTTTGGTAAAAAATCCAACTATTTTATTGAAAGTTAAAATATTTTGTTGAAAATTCGTCCTTTTGGATTGAAAATTCACCTTTTATGGTAGAAAATTCATCTTTCTTGATTATAAATTAATCTCTCTTGGATTAAAATTAATTTTGTTGACAAAAAGTCAACTGTTTGGGTAGGAAGTTCAACTGTAATTTTTTGAGGTCAACCTGGGCATTTCTATATTTTTATTTAAGATGAATCTGTTTTTGGTTGAATTTTAATATTTTTTTCTTGAAAATCCGAATACTTAGTTGAAAAGGCATCTTTTTAGCTTGGAAATTCTATAATTTTGTTGATAATTTAATTATATTTTCAAAGTTTTTAAATATTCTATTTTTTGTGAATAATTAATCTTTTTAAGTTTGAAAATTCAACTATTCGTTTGAAAATTGACGTAATTTGTTGAAGGTTTGTTTTTCGTTGTAGAAAATTAATCTCCTTGGATAAAAATTCAACTAATTGGTTAAAGATTCAGGTTTTTTTGTTGAGAATGCGTCTTTTTTAGTAGAAAATCAATATTCTTGGTTGAAAATTCGCCTTTTTTAATTAAAAATTCATCTCTTTTGGTAAAAATGTCATCTCTTTCGTCAAAAGTTGAACTGCTTTTTTAAAACTTAATCTTTTTTTTGAAGATTCATAATTTTAATGGAAAATTTATTTCTTTGGTTTACAATTAAACTACTTTGATAAACTATAGTTTTTTTTTGTTAAAAATTTATTTTTTCAAGTGAAAATTTAAGTACTTGGTTCAAAACTTAAATTTTTGGTTAAAAATTAATTTTTTGTAGAAAATTCTTTTTTTTCATTGAAAACTGATTTTTTTAAATGAAATTTTAACTATTCCATTTTTGTATAGTAATTGATCATTTTTTAATTCAACAATCGACTATTTGGTTGAAAATTGATGTAGTCGAAATTTTTTTGGTAGAAACTCAATTTCCTTGGTTTTGTTGATAATTCGTCTTTTTATTAGAAAATTCATCTTTTTGGCTTAAAAATACAATTATTTAGTTGAAAACATTGTTTGATTCATTTTTAATTGTTTAAAAAAAATTCACTTGTTTAAATCATTTTTTTTTTAATTTTTGTTTTTATGAAAATTATTATTGTTCGTCTAGTGGAATATTTAACAACAATGGTTAATTAATTTTTAATTATGTAAACAAATTCCATTTATCTAAAAAATGTTGTTTTTTTTCAAAAATTCGTCGTACAATTAAGAATTAATTGTTGAAAGAATTCAGAAAAATTTACAAATTTTGTGGAAAAATTATTGTTTAAACAAATTAAAGGTTGTTGAAAATAAGTAATAATTTATTGCTTATACAATTTGAAAATATTTTTAAATCAATTTATGTTATTAAGGCTAATAAACTGCCTGTTCGACGAATTAAAAAAAAACCTTTTCTAAACAAATGGAATTTGTTTACATAATTGAAAATTAATTAACCATTATTGATAAATATTCCACTAGACCAATAGTAATAATTTTTAGGAAAAATAAAGAATTTTCGAAAAAAAATTATTGAAACAAATTCAACTAATTGGTTCAAGATTTATGTTTTTTTTCGAGAATGCGCCTTTTTGAGTAAAAAATTAATCTTCTTGTTTGAAAATTTTATTTGGTTGAAATATCAACTATTATAATTCTTGTTGAGAATTTATCTCTTTGGTTGAAAATTGAACTACTTTGAAAAAAATGACCTTTTCTTGTTAAAAATTCATTTTTCTAACTGAAAATGTAACTCCTTGGTTTAAAATTTAATTTTTTGGTTAAAAATTTATTTTTTGTAGAAAATTCGTTTTGGTAGTTCAACAATTTGGTAGAAAATTCAACTGTTTTGTCAAAAATTCATTTTTTTAATTGAAAATTAATTTTTTTTAATAAAAATTTAATCATTCCATTTTTTTAAATAATAATTGGCTCTTTTAAGATTCAAGAATTACCTGTTTGATTGAAAATTGATATAATGTGTCGAAAATTCGTCTTTTTTGGTAGAAAATAAATTTCCTTTGTTAAAAATTCAACTAATTGGTTGGAAGTGTATGTATTTTGTTGATAATTGTTTTTTTTTTATTTGAAAATTAATTTTCTTGGTTGAAAATTCATCTTTTTGGTTTTAAAATACAACTATTTGCTTGAAAATTCAACTATTTGGTTGAAAAAGCAACTGTTTTTGGTTGAATTTTAATCTTTTTCACGTAATTTTTTTTTTTTTAAGTTATCTTTTCATGTCAAAAATTCAACTGTTTTGTTAAAGATTCGTCCTTTTGAATCGAAAATTCCTCTTTTACGGTACAAACTTCATCTTTCTTGATTGAAAATTCATGTCGTTCGGTTTGAAATTAATTTTGTTCTTCGAAAATTCAACTACACTCAACTCCCGATATAAGAACCCCGGTTTACGCTATTCCTAGAACTGATGGCCTCCGCAGTTTCCTGATGAGGGAAGCTGCAAGGGAAAGGGAGCTGATGCTCAGTCAAGCGTGACAAACAGCATGAGGGCCGCACTCTCAACGCCTTAGTTGCATCAGGTTGCGTCATGCGTTCCAAAACATAGGGTGTTTCCTTATTTTTATTCAAGATGATTCACTCAGACAGCAGGGGTGGAAAAAAAGGATTTCTAACGAGAGTAAACATGGGGATGAAGAAAAACAAAGAAAAAATGGACCATTCTCACATTTCATTTTTCGCGAGATCCGCACATTTCGTGCCGGCGGAATGAACGTGGTGCTAACGAAGAAACACGACACGTGCAGAAAAGTTACTACTAGGGTGGCATATTATGAGTATTATTGCTGGCAATCCGAAAGTTATAACACTCTATTTTCTCTCCTCGACTTTTTCTTAAAAACTTCTATCCAGGGCTGTAGATACTAAAATTATTTAAAATACTAAGAAAAATTAATAAAAATTAGGAAATTTTTTAGTTTGTTGCTTAAATAATTATTACAAAATTTTTGTATTGTATTGAATAATTTTTTTTTTTGTAAGTACTCTATTATTAGGGTGGCTCATGAAGAGAGATGAATTTTGAAACACAAAAGATGACTCTTCTATCATAAAAAAAAATAATTTTCAATCAAAAAGTCAAAGTTAAATTTTCAGTAAAAATTTTAACTTTTAATAAAATAGTTTAATTTCTCACCAAATAGCTGAATTTTTAACTTGAAAAGATGATTTTTAAACAAGAGGATTAATTTTCTACCAAATGACGAATTCGTGAATTTTCAACCATATAGTTAATTTTTTAACTAACAATGATAAGTTTGCAAATAAAAATGAAATAGTTCAATTTTTGGTAAAAACTGATTTTCAATCATCAACCAGTTTAATTTAACGGAAAAAGACGAATTTTGTACAAAATAGTTGAACTATTAACCAAATAGATAAATTTTCAACAAAAAAGATTAATTTTCTACACAAGTAGACGAATTTTTAACATAACAGTTAAATTTCAAAATAAAAAGTCAAATGTTTGAAAACGTTGACTTTTAAACCAGCAAAAAAAGAATTTTTAACGAGAAAGTTAATTTCCAATCAAGGAAGATGAATTTTCAACGAAATAGTTGAATTTTCAACTAAAAAAGATATTTTTTCCACCAAAAATGGAATCTTTAAATTTTCAGTTAGACCAAATAATTTTAAAACAAAAAAAAATTAATTTTTTATCCAGTTCAATTCCACTAAAGAAAACGAATTTTTTATTTTCAACTATTTTTAACTTGAAAACGAAAGATTTTTATCCTAAAATGGAATGGCTACAATTTCAGAAAAAAAAAATCTATTTCAAGAAAAAAATAATTTCTAACAAAATAATAAAATTTTCAACAAAATACATGAATTTTCAACCAACAAATAGTTGAATTTTCAACGAACAAAAATAAGTTTAAAAGCAAAAATGGAATAGTTAAATTTTCAGTCAAAAAACTGATTTTTAACAAACAAAAAAAAAACAAATTATCAGCCTGTTGATTTCAACAAAAAAAAAAAGACGAATTTTGTAGAAAATAATTGAATCATCACCCGAATAGATAAATTTTCAACAAATGATTTTTTTTACACAACTAGACGAATTTTCAATTTTCAACCACAAATTTAAGTTTCAAGCTGAAAAGTCGACTTTCAAACCGGAAAAGAAGAATTTTCAACAAGAAAGTTAATTTTCAATCAAATAATTTGAATTTTCAATGGAATAGTTGAATTTTTAACCAAAAAAGTTACATTTTTAACCAAAAATAGATGAAAAAATTTTAACCAAAAATAAAATGGCTACATTTCCAGATAAAAAATTATTTAAGAAAAAACGAATTTCTAACAAAATAGTAAAATTTTCAAATAAATAGTTTAAGTTTTACCCACATAGTTTAATTTTCTACCAAAGCAGTTGAATTTTCAAAAAAATAATGAAGCTTGCAACAAAATAATTGAACTTTTTACGAAATACATTCTCAGATACACAATTATTTTTAACGAAAGAAAAAACGAATTTTCAACAAAAAAGTTTATTTTCAACCAAATAGTTTAATTTTCTAATAAATTGTTGAATTTTCAAACCAAGAAGACCAATTTTCTACAAAACAACTGAATTTCCAACCCAAAAATAAGAATTTTTAACAAAAAAGTTAATTTCCGTCCTAACAGGGAAATTTTCAACTAAAATGATGAATCTTCAATAAAAAAAATGAATTTTTTACCATAGTTCAATATTGAACCATGCTGTTTATTTTTCAACAAGAAAAATTATTTAAAAAATCATGTAATAGTTAATATTTCAAAAAAAACAAAGATTTTAATTTTAAATCATTGAATAGTAACATTTTCAGTGCAAAAAATTAATTTTCAGCGAAAAAAAGGAATTTTTAGGAAAATAGTTGAATTTTCAGAGAGATGAATTTTCAACTAATAAGAATAATATTCCAAACGTAACATTAAATCGTTTTTCAGTTTAAAAAACTGATTTTCAACATAAAAAAACGAATTTTCAACCAGTTGAATTTCATTAAAAAAGGGTAATTTTTCACAGAATAGTTGAATCCTCAAGCAAAATTATAATTTAAAGGGAAAAAAATTTTAATACAAAATAAAAATATCAAATAACTATTAATTTATTAAGTTCATTTATTAATTTATTTTTAAGTTTACATAAGTATAATTTTCCTAGGATTTTTGATAAAATTTAAAAATATTTTTGAAGATTTCAGATATGTCGAGAATGTATCCAGAAAATTGTTAAAAAAGATTTTTTTGTTTTACAGGATATTAGAGAATTTTAGGTAAAATTCCAGTCAGCTTAAAACGTTCCAGATTCTTTTTTGACAATTTTGAAAATCTATTCAAATTTTTAAAACATTTTTTATATAATTTTTCTAAATGAATTTTTCAAAATAACAAAATAATTTTAAATTTTCCCACGAATCTTGAGAAAATTTTGATATTCCCTTGATACCTTTCAAAATTCTAAAAAAGCTTCTTTTTCGAAATTTCAAGTAATTTTTTTGTTATAAAATATAAAAAATAAGGTATCACTGATTTACCTTTTACAAGAATTTATCTACATACCTCTAAATAATTTTTTAAAATCTAAAAGAAAGATTTCATGAGGCACCCTATTAAATATACATCTCAATCTTTTTTTTTTTAATTTCATTTTCCACCAAAAAATCTCAAGCTCTATTTCTTTTAAACGATCGAGACCTCCTTTAGCTTATCTCTAAAATTTTCCAAAAAAATATTCAAAAATTATTCGAAATTTGAATCAATTTCTCAAATTTTCTTAGTTTCTATGAAAGAAAAAAATTATTTTATTCATGAAACTAAAACCTAATTATTATTAAGGCCACTAAACTATAGTAAAAAAAATTAGACAAAACAGTTCGAAATTTTTAATGGTGTGAGTGATAAATTCAAGAGCTTTGACGAATTTATCTTTAGAGCGTCCGACGATTTTAATTAAAATTTCAATATCTACGTCTAGCCAGCTAATGTATAATTCAAGGATTTTTTCCTTTAATTGTTCTCAATTATAATTATGATCTAGAATTCCTGATGACTGAAAAATCCTGAAAAATAAAATTCGCCACACTAAAATTCCTGAAAAAGAAAATATCCGAAGTAAACAATTCAAAAAATTATAAAAAGGCCGAAAATGTTTAATTGTCGAATAATAACATTCTTGATATTTTATAGTATTACCGAATTTTCAAATTCCCGATAATATATAATTCCCGAATCTGAAAAATTAAAAAATTGTCTCAAAAGTAAGTCAATAATCAAATAAAAAATATTGAATAAAATGAAAAAACATGTTCATGAAATAAAAATATTTTATTTTATAATTTCGAGAATTTTCGATTTCGAATCTTTCCTTTTGCGGAAATTTTCCAGTGCCGAAAATTTTATTGTTTAGGATTTGTCAATCGTCTCTTTTGAAAAATATATTTATTACTAACACGTATTTCACAGTTTGATGAAAAAAAATTTAATTTGTTACATTCATTCAAAGATTACAACAGCGAATTCTCAAAAATTGAATTTTATTTTTTCTCAAAATGCAGTATTTTCTGAATAGGCCTTGTTTTTTCAATTTATTTCAAAATAATTACAAAATTTAGAAAAATGATAAAAGGAAAAGCCCACCTTTTATTATTTTTTCCATTTTCGAGGCCGCAAATTTTATTTTTAATCTTTTTCATAAATACATATTAATATCTATTTTTCAAACAAAGATTTTGCGTGATTTTTCAAAAGATCTATTTTAAAGAATTTATAAAAACAACCGCTATTCTGTAATTTTTAAAATTTTTTTAATTTTTTTAACGTTAGTTGAAATGAAAAGAATGCACATGTCAAAGAAGAAAATAAAATTCTGAAGGGCTGAGCCATTCTTCAAAATTCGTGTGTAATCTTCAAATGATTGTAAAAAAAATTTTTTTTAAATTAAACTGCAAAATATTTGACCCTTCATCTTAATTGCCTGATTTGAAATGAAATTGGTCGATCTTTAGCGAGAAAAAATTTTAACTTTTTTTTTTAATCTGAAAAAAAAAAAGATTTTATCACATTAAAACTTAACCCTACCTGGAAAACCTGGAATTTTCGGGAAATTTTTATATACCTGGAAAAACCTGGGAATGTCAGGGAATTTTTTTTTAAGCCATTGAATTTTTTCGAGAGCGTGCTTATTTTTTTTTTAATTCAATATAAAATTGATTAACAATGATTCTTCATTTTTACAAGTTGATTTATATTACAGTATTGAACTATTTTCTTGAAAATTCCTTCTTTTTGTTTGAAATTAATTTTTTTAATTTAAAATTTAACTCTTCTATTTTTGGTTGAAAAAAAAAAAATATATTTTTTTAGTTGAAAATTCAAGTATCTGGTTGAAAATGCATGTATTTTGTTGAAAATTCTTTTTTGGTTGAATTCAACTGTTTTTGCTTAAAAATTAAAATCCTTCTTGCTTGAAACGTCAATCACTACGTTTTTCGTACAGAATTTATCTTTTTTGTAATGAAAATTTAACTACTTTTTTTAAAATTTAAACTCTTCCGTTGAAAATTAATTTTCTTTGGTTGAAGACACATCATTTTAATTGACAATTCATCTTTTTGGTTGAAAAATGAGCTATTTTGTTAAAAACTTGTTTCTTTTTTGGTTGAAAATTAATTTTTTTAACTGAAAATATATTTAAAAAAAAATTAAAAAAAAAAAAAGATCTCCTTTCGCTCCGCTGGGAATCGAACCACAGAACTACGGATTCCCGGTCAGGTGTTTTCCCATTAAGCAACTAGAGAGATCGAACTGTTTTCAGAAATACACGCATTATTTTGCTAGATGGTACAAATCAAATCTTTCAAGGAATCTGTATTATTATCAGAGAATAACAGAAATTTTAACGTCTTTTCAGAAGTCTTGTAACGTCTTTTCTTTCGCTCCAAGCGGAGCGAAAGGAGAAGATCTTTGTTCAGGAACAGAAAAGAAAAATTATTATTTAAAATAATTTTTCTTTCATAGCTCCATCTAGTCTGAAAAGACGTTAAATATTTTCTGTTATTCTCTAATGACAACACAGATTGCTTGAAAAATTTGATTTGTACCATCTCGCAAAATAATGCGTGTATTTCTGAAAAAAGTTTCTTCTCTCGATCTGTCTAGTAGCATAATGGGAAAGCACCTAACCGGAAATCAGTAGTTCTGTGGTTCGATTCCCAACGGAGCGAAAGGAAAATTTTTTTTTCAGAAAAAAAATTAGTTAAATAATTTTTCTTTCATAGCTCCATCTAGTCTGAAAAGACCTTCAATATATTCTGTTATTCTCTAATGATAATACAGATTCCTCGGAAATATAAATATTCCAGTTGAAAATTCCATAATTTCAGCTGAAAATTCATCTTTTTGTTGAAAAGTCCATTATTATATTTAGTTAGATATTCATCATTTTATTCGAAAATTCATCTTTTTGATTTAAAATTTAACCATTCCAGTTGAAGATTCATTATTCTAGTTGAAAATTCATCACTTTGTTTGAAAATGTAACTATTTTTTTGCAAATTATTTTTTTTTTGTAGAAATTTTTTTTAACTGTAAATGTAACTATTCTAATGGAACATTCATTTTTTGAACTGAAAATTTAACTATTTATTCTTCGATTGACAATTTATCTTTTCTAGTTGAAAATTCATGTATTTTGTTGAAAATTGGTCTTTCTTAGTAGAAATTAATCTTGGTTCAAAATTCATCTTTTTGGTTTAAAATTCATCTATTCCAGGTGAAGATTCATAGTATTAGTTGGAAATTCATCATTTTGGTTGAAATTTTTTTTGTATAGAATCAATTTTTTTTAGTGGAAATTAAATTATTCGATTTTTTATTAAAAACTGATCTTTTTTACTTCAAAATTCAAATATTTGGTTGAAAATGGATTATTTTAGTAAAAAATGCAAAAGTATGGTTGAAAATTATCATTTAAAAAAAAATGAAAATTCAACTATTCCATTTTTAAATGCAAATTGATCTTTTTTAGTTCAAAATTCAAATATTTGGTTGGAAATGGATTACAATGGAATTAAATTAAAATTAAATTGATTAAATGAAAATGAATTAATGGATTAAATTAATTAAATGAAAATTTATTAAATTATTATTCTTTCAATGAAAATTCAAATATTCCATTTTTGATTGAAAATTAATCTTTTTCTTTGAAAATTGATCTTTTTTTTGAAAATTCATCTTTTTGCTGGAAAATTCAAGTATTTCAGTTAATTCATCATTTTAATTCAAAATTCATCGTTTTTTTTTTAAATTCATCTATTCCAGTTGAAGATTCATAGTATTAGTTGGAAATTAATCACTTTGGTCGAATTTTTTTTTTGTAGAAAATTATTTTTTTTTAATGGAAATTAAATTATTCCATTTTTTATTGAAAACTGATCTTTTTTAGATTAAAACTGAAATATTTGGTTGAAAATTGATTATTTTAGTTAAAAATGCAAGAGTATGGTCGAAATTTTTTTTTTTTCTTATGAAAATTCAACTATTCCATTTTTGATTGAAAATTGATATTTCTTTGTTCAAAATTCAAATATTTGGTTGAAAATAGATTATTTAAGTTAAAAATGCATCAGTATGTTTGAATTTTTTTTTTTTTTAATCAAAATTCAACTATTACATTTTTCATTGAAAATTGATCTTTTTTAGTCCAAAATTCATGTATTTTGTTAAAAAATAATTTTTTTTTGCAGAAAATTAATCTTATTCTTTGAAAATTCATCTTTTTCCTTGAAAATTAAAGTATTTCAGTTAAATATTCATAATTTTAGTTCAAAATTCATCGTTTTGGTTTAAAGATCATCTATTCCAGTTGAAGATTCATAGTATTAGTTGGAAATTCATAACTTTGGTTGAATTTTTTTTTGTAGAAAATTAATTTTTTTTTAATGGAAATTAAATTATTCCATTTTTTATTGAAAACTGATCTTTTTTAGTTCAAAATTCAAATATTTGGTTGAAAATGGATTATTTTAGTTAAAAATTCATCAGTACGGTTGAAAATTATTTTTTTATATGAAAATTCAACTATTCCATTTTTTACTTAAAATTGATCTTTCTTAGTTCAAAATTCATGTATTTTGTTGAAAAATCATTTTTTTCTGCAGAAGATTAATCTTATTGTTTGAAAATTCATCTTTTTGCTTGGAAATTCAAGTATTTTAGTTAAATATTCATTATTTCAGGTCAAAATTCATCGTTTTGGTTTAAAGTTCATCTATTCCAGTTGAAGATTCATAGTATTAGTCAGAAATTAATCACTTTGGTTGAATTTTTTTTTGTAGAAAATTAATTTTTTTTAATGGAAATTAAATTATTCCATTTTTGATTGAAAACTGATCTTTTTTAGTTCAAAATTCAAATATTTGGTTGAAAAATGATTATTTTAGTTAAAAATGCATCAGTATGGTTGAAAATTATTTTTAAAAAATGAAAATTCAACTATTCCATTTTTGATTGAAAATTGATCTTTTTTAGTTCAAAATTCATATATTTTGTTGAAAAATCATTTTTTTTGCAGAAAATTAATCTTATTATTTGAAAATTCATCTTTTTGTTTGAAAATTCAAGTATTTCAGTTAAATATTCATCATTTTAGTTCAAAATTCATCTTTTTGGTTTAAAATTCGTCACTTTGGTTGAAAATATGCACTGAATGTCAAGTATAAGAAGATATAATAAAAATTTGTTTTTATTATTATTTAATTATTTAATTAATCGATGGTTCTAATATATTCAAGAATATCTTGTGATATAATTTATCGTTATAAAAAATGCGAAATATGTATGAAAAATTATATCTGGAAGAAACCTGGAATTATCAGGGAATTTTTCTCCAAGATTCGCATAGACAGCCTGATTGAATATTTATCGAAATAATATACAATTCTCTCAAAATTATTCGGTTATTATTATAAATGAAATTTTTTATAAGCACATACCTGATCTTTGAATTCGAACTAATTTCTCTGTAACCACATAAAACCCCCTAAAATAATTTAAAATACTTTTAAAAAATCTTTTAAAATTTTTTGGCATCCCTAAGAGAACCCGTGAAATTCCTTAAAACCTCTTGAGATCCAAAAAAAGGAATTTCATTAAATAAAAAATAAATTATAAATTTCTTTTCAAATGATGCAATAATTATTCTAAATGCAATTTTTCGATAAACGCATCCCTGGTCTTTAAATTTCAACCAATTTCTCTGAAACCCCATAAAATCTCTTGAAATAATTAAAAATAGTTTGAAAAACTTAATTAAAATTTTAAATCCTTAATAATTAATTGAAACAGTATGAAAATCCGCGAAAAAAAAATTTTGTGAAATAATATGAATATCTCCATAATTGGTTAAATCAGTTGAATTAATTAATCCTTAGAATCCCATTGAAATGTTTTAAAATATTTTTCAATCCCTAAAAGATCCTCTGAAATTCCTTGAAATATTTTGAAATCTAAAAAATGGATTTCACTCTATTAAAAATTAAATATTATTTAAAATAGTATAAATATATTTACAAATCGTGTAATATAATTATTCGAAGTGCAATTTTCCGATAAATGCACCCCTGATCTTTGAATTCCAACCAATGTCTTTGAAACCCCATAATATTCCATAAAATAATTTAAAATATTTTTAAAAACTTCAACAAAAATTTTGAATCCTAAATATTCAATTAAAGCATTATGAAAGCCCAAGAAAACCCATAGAGTTTGTTGAAATAATTTCATATTCCCCATAATTTTTTAAACCTGTTGAAATTACTAGAAATCCTTAGAGTTCCATTAGAATGTTTTCAAATATTTTCCTATAAGAAAAACCTCTGGAATTCCTTAAAATCTCTTGAAATGCAAAAAAGGGATTTCACCATAATAGAAATTAAATATTTATTACAATAATATAAACTTTTTAAAAATAATGTAATCATTATTCTAAATGCAATTTTTCGATAAACGTATCCCTGCTCTTTAAATTCCAACCAATTTCTCTGAAACCCCATAAGATAATTCAAAATACTTTGAAAAAACTTCAAAATTGTTTTAATCCCTGATAATAATCAATTAAAACATTATGAGAGCCCGTAAAACCCAATAAATTTTTGTGAAATAATTTGAAAAACCCCATGAATTATTAAAACGGTTGAAATTACTTGAAATCCTGAGAATCCCATTAAAATATTTTGAAATATTTTACGATCCATGAAAGAACATCTGAAATTTCATAAAATCCTTATGAAATCTGAAAAAGGGATTTAACTATATTAGAATTAAATATTGATTAAAATATTATAAATTTCTTTTCACATAATGCAATAATTATTCAAAATTCAATTTTTCGATAAATGCGTCCCTGATTTTTGAATTCCATCCAATGTCTCTGAAACCCCATAAAATCCCTCGAAATAATTTTAAATACTTGAAGAAAAAATTAATTCCTAATATTCAATTGAAACTAAAAGAAAGCCCGTGAAAACCAATGCATTTTGACGCATCTCGAAGACGCGAACAAATATATCATATACTGTTGTATTCTAAATATTGAAAATTTTTGCTCATATCATGAAGATAAACAATACATATTTTAAATTTATAAATTGGTATTGGTAGGTGATAAGAGGTTACGTCAATAGATCATTCGACGTGTCTCGAAGACGCGAACAAACATGTCAGATACAGTACTGTAATGTTCCTAATATGAGACAACGTTTTTTTCATATAAAGAGAATACACAAGTTTTTTTTAAATTTCGTAAATCGATACTGGTGGGTCATAAAAGTTTCATCAATAGGTCATTCGACTCGTCTCTGAGACGTGAACAGATATATCATATAGTACTATCGTACTCCTAATATCAAGAAAGTTTTTTCTCATATAAACAGAATAAACCTTTGTTTTAAACTTCATAAATCGGTACTGGTAGGTCATAAAAGTTCCAAGAATAGGTCGATCGAAACGTCTCGAAGACGCGAACAAATAAATAGATATCGTATTGTTGTATTAACGGCGATACCACGCTGAAAACACCAGTTCTCGTAAGATCACTGAAGTTAAGCATTGTTGGGCGCGGTTAGTACTTGGATGGGTGACCGTTCAGGAAATACTGCGTGCTGTTGGCCCGTCGTGGGTGTGGTGGGCCCACATTGGTAGTAAATATCCACGTAGAAACACTACCGGAATCGGGCAGTGAGGCAATGAACTTTCGAGTTCGAACTGCTAATCAATGTATGTATGTATTGTTGTATTTTGAATATCAAACAAGTTTTTCTCATATAAACGTAATAAACCATTTCTTTTGAAACTGCATAAATCGGTACTGGTAGGTCATAAAAGTTCCAAGAATAGGTCGATCGAAACCTCTCGAAGATGCGAACAAATAAACAGATATCGTATTGTTGTATTTTGAATATCAAACAAGTTTTTCTCATATAAACGTAATAAACCATTTCTTTTAAAACTTCGTAAATCGGTACTCGTGGGTCATAAAAGTTTCATCAATAGGTCATTCGACTCGTCTCTGAGACGTGAACAGATATATCATATAGTACTATAGTCCTCCTAATATCAAGAAAGCTTTTTCTCATATAATCAGAATAAACCATTTTTTTAAACTTCATAAATCGGTACTGTTAGGTCATAAAATTTCCAAGAATAGGTCAATCGATGCGTCTCGAAGACGCGAACAAATAAATAGATATCGTATTTTTGTATTTTAAATATCAAACCAGTTTTTCTCATATAAACATAATAAACAATTTCTTTTGAAACTTCATAAATCGGTACTGGTGTGATATAAAAGGTTCATCCTTAGGTCATTCGACTCGTCTCTAAGACGCGAACAGATATATCATATAGTACTATAGTACTCCTAATATCAAGAACGTTTTTTCTCATATAAACAGAATAAACCATTTTTTTTAACTTCATAAATCGGTACTGGCAGGTCATAAAAGTTCCAAGAATAGGTCGATCGAAACGCCTGGAAGACGCGAACAAATAAATAGATATCGTATTGTTGTATTTTGAATATCAAACAAGTTTTTCTCATATAAAAGTAATAAACCATTTCTTTTGAAACTGCATAAATCGGTACTAGCGCGATATAAAATGTTCATCAATAGGTCATTCGATTCGTCTCTAAGACGCGAACAAATATAGCATATAGTACTGTAGTACTGATAATATCAAGAAAGTTTTTTCTCATATAAACAGAATAAACCATTTTTTTAAACTTCATAAATCGGTACCGGTAGGTCATAAAAGTTTCAACAATAGGTCGATCGATGCGTCTCGAAGACGAGAACATATAAATAGATATCGTATTGTTGTATTTTGAATATCAAAAAAGTTTTTCTCGTATAAACATAATGAACCATTTCTTTTGAAACTGCATAAATCGGCACTGGTGCGATATAAAAGGTTCATCAATAGGTCATTCGACTCGTCTCTAAGACACGAACAAATAAATAGATATCGTATTGTTCTATTTTGAATATCAAACCAGTTTTTCTCATATAAACATCATAAACCATTTATTTTTAAACTTCATAAATCGGTACTGGTAGAAGTTTCAACAATAGGTCGATCGATGCGTCTCGAAGACGCGAACATATAAATAGATATCGTATTATTGTATTTTGAATATCAAAACAGTTTTTCTCATAGAAACATAATAAACCATTTCTTTTGAAATGCATAAATCGGAACTAGTGCGATATAAAAGGTTCTTCAATAGGTCATTCGACTCGTCTCTAAGACGCGAACAGATATATCATGTAATACTGTAGTACTCCTAATATGAAGACAGTTTTTTCTCATATGAACAGAATCAATTTGTTTGAAACTTCATAAATCGGTACTGGTAGGTTATAAAAGTGTCAACGATAGGTCAATCGATGCATCTCGAAGACGCGGACAAATAAATAGATATCGTATTGTTTTATTTTGAATATCAAAAAAGTTTTTCTCATATAAACGTAATAAACCATTTCTTTTGAAACTGCATAAATCGGTACTGGTGCGATATAAAAGGTTCATCAACAGGTCATTCGACTCGTCTCTAAGACGCGAACTGATATATCATATAGTACTGTAGAACTCCTAATATCAAAAACGTTTTTTCTCATATAAACAGAATAAATTTTTTGAAACTTCATAAATCGGTACTGGTAGGTCATGAAAGTTCCAAGGATAGGTCGATCGATGCGTCTCGAAGACGCGAACAAATAAATAGATATCGTATTGTATTTTTATTATCAAACAATTTTTTCTCATATGAACATAATAAACAATTTCTTTTGAAACTTCATAAATCGGTACTGGTGCGATATAAAAGGTTCATCAATAGGTCATTCGGCTCGTCTCTAAGACGCGAACAAATAAATAGATATCGTATTGTTGTATTTTGAATATTAAACAAGTTGTTCTCATATAAACGTAATAAACCTTTTTTTTTAAACTTCATAAATCGGTATTGGTAGGTCATAAAAGCTCCAAGAATAGGTCAATCGATGCGTCTCGCAGACGCAAACAAATAAAAAATTAAATATTCATTAAAATAATATAAATTTCTTTTCAAATAATGCAAAAATTATTCGAAGTGCAATTTTTCGATAAATGCGTCCCTGATCTTTGAATTCCAACTTTCTTCTCTTTCCTGCCAGCAAGTTAACTTCTGCTAATAATGGAGGAACATTAATTTCGGGCGATTGGGCCCAGCGGGCTACTGCAAAAGTACCATCTCTCGGATTTTCTTGTCCCTGAGAAAGAGGCACTCACTATAAGAAAAAAAATGGGTAATGGGGGGGGGGGAGAAAATAAGAAAGAGAGGGAATTTTGATGGTCTCTTTTCTCTTGAATTCTCCTTACATTCGGTTTTCAAGACGAGGGTGGATTCAACCCTTTACTGCATAATCGGCGCGACTCGACCCACTATGTGTTATTCCCACGGGACTCGTTCCAGACACAGCGAAAAGTTTAATAAACTCACATCCCCAGCGGAATTATTTCTTATCCTTTTTGCGAAAAAATATTCGGTTCAATAAAAATCGATTTAAAAATTTGGAAAAATTTAATTTTTTAGAAATTATACGATTATTATTCAGATTTTCATAAATTTATTACATTTTTTTTAATTACATATTCATTGCATATTTACATATTTTTATTACTAAGTTTTACTGCACTGAAAAGGAGTATTTTACTCAAAAATACTTATTTTAATTAATTAAGCATTTTATTTATGAGTTTTAATACCAGGGTGATCGAAAAACTTCGTTTTCAAAATTTCCTGACTTTTCCCTCATTTTTTTCTGACCAATTTTTCATTCATCTAGACCATTAATATTCAAAGACCAATATTTATTTCTTGTGACATTTTTGAAATAGAATCTTGTTTAAAAGAATAAAGCAGTATTTAAAATTATATTGAACTAAAAATTTAAAAATTTATTTTTTGTATTTCAACCCAAAAATATTACTTTTCTACTATAAAAGATGGATTTTCGATTCAAAAGGATAAATTCTTTAAAAAATAGTTGCATTTTCGACAAAAGAAGATTAGGTTTTAACAAAAAAGTTGAAATCGTAAACGAATTGTCAAATTTTCATCCTGAAAAGATAAATTTTCAAGCAAATGGTCAATTTTTTTAAGCAAAAAGGATTGAACTTCAACCAAAAACAGTTGCATTTAAAAACAATTGACTTTTTTGGAAGAATTTTTAAGAACAAAAAAAGATGAGTTTTCAAACCAAAAGGATAAATTTTCGACAAGACGTTTTAATTTTCAAACAATAAAGATTAAAGTTTAACCAAATAAAGTTGCATTTTTAATCCAATAGTTGAATTTTCAACCTAAATGAATGAATTTTCTACAAAATAGACGGATATTCAATTAAAAAAAAAACAACCAAAAACAGTTGCATTTTCAATCACGCAGTTCCATTTTTAAACCAAAAAGAATAAATTTTTAGAAGATAGTTGAATTTTCTATAAAAAGATTAATTCTCTACGAAAAATATAATAGGTGATATTTTAATATCAAAAAAATATATTTTTAACAAAATAGTTCAATTTTCAACCAAAGAGTTGAATTTTCAATAAAAAAAAATATATATTTTCAACAAAACAGTTGAATTTTTCACCAAAGAGTTGAATTTTCAGCCTACAAATATGAATGTTTAACAAAAATTGTTATTAATGCTATATTAACAAACAAACAACTGAATTTCTATTAAAAGAAATGAATATTAAAATCAAAAAGACGAATTTTTAAACAAAAAAGTTAAGTTTTCACTAAAAAGGACGAATTTTCAACATAATAATCAAATTTTCAAGAAAATAGTTGAATTTTCAATAATTATTTGTACACTTATATTACAGTTTTTGATAAGAATTCATATTTGTAGGTCGAAAATTCAACTATTTTGTTGAAAATTTAAGTTTTCAGTTGAAAATTCGTCTTTTTTAGTAACAAATTAAATTTTTTGTTTGAAAATTCGTCTTTTTGGTTTTCAAATTTATCTCTTTTCGTAAAAAGTTAGTATTTTTTTGTCGAAATAGCAACTATAGCTGCTAATTTCAACTGAAAAGTTGAATTGTCAACAAAACAATTAAGTTTTCAACAAAATAGTTGAATTTTCGACCTAAAAATATAAATTCTTAACAAAAAATGTAATAGTTGCTATTTCAACAAAATGCACGAATTTGGAAATAAATAGTTGAATTTTTAACTAAAAAAAGATCATTTTTAAATCACAAAATAAAAAACTAAATTTTCAGTAAAAATAATAATTTTCAACGACAAAAAAATGAATTCTCTCTGAAATAGCCTAATTTTCATTAAAAAATATAAATTCTAAAACAAAAAAGACGAATGTTTCAACAAGGAGATTTATTTTCTAGCAAAAAAGACGAATTTTCAACAAAAAACGGAAAATTTATATTTGCAGTTTAAAAAATTATTTTTAACCATATTATATATATATTCGTCTTTTTGATTTTCAAATTCATCTCTTTTCGTAAAAATTTAGTAGTAGTTTCTATTTCAACAAAATGCATAAATTTTGAAATAAATAGTTGAATTTTTAACTAAAAAAAGATCAGTTTTTAACCACAAAATAAAAAAATAAGTTGTTCGTAAAAATAATAATTTTCAACGACAAAAAGGTGAATTTTCAACAAAAAACGGAAAATTTACATTTTCAGTTTAAAAAATTAATTTTAACCATAAAAAAGTAAATTATCCCAAACTATCATATTTGCAGCGATAGAGGTGAATTTTCAGCAAAATAATTACATTTTTAACAAAATAGTTGAAATTTCGACCTACAAATATGAACTCTTAACAAAAAATGTAATAGTTGCTATTTCAATCAAAAAAGACTCAATTTTTACCAAAAGAGATGAATTT
>CAKNYM010050370.1:38494-53542 GCA_932195095.1 Andricus curvator
TACCAAAAGAGATGAATTTGGAAATCAAAAAGACGAATTTCCAATCAAGAGAGTTAATTTTTCACTAAAACAGACGAATTTTCAACTAAATGGATGAATTTTAAAATAAATAGTTGAATTTTTAACTAAAAAATATCAATTTTTATCAATAAATTAAAAAATTAAATTTTCAATAAAAAATAACATTTTAACTGCAAAAAAATTCAAGAAAATGGTCAAGTTTTCAATAAGAAAGAATAAAAAAGTTTAATTTTCTAGCAAGAAAGACAGATTTTCAACTAAAAAGAAGAATTTTTAACAAAAAATGTATTGGTTGCTATTTCAACCAAAAAAAAAATTGAATTAAATTTCTAATTAGACAAGAAGATTAATTTTCTAGCAAACAGTACGAATTTTTAACAAAATATATGAACTTTCAAACAAATGGTTGAATTATTAACTATAAAAGATCAATTTTCAACCAAAAATTACAAAGTTAAATTTTCAGTAGAAAAATAATTTTTAACAACAAAACAACGAATTTGTAACAAAATTGTCGAATTTTCAATCAAAGAGATGAATTTTCATGATTAACTTTTCAATCAAAAAGACAAATATTCAACTAAAAAGGATAAGTTTAAAAAAAACGAGAAAGTTACATTTTCAGAAAAAAAAATTAATTATAACCAGAAAAAAGTAATTTTTTAACAAACAGTTAAATTTGCAACCAAAGAGCTGAATTTTCAACAAAAAAATTAAATTTTCAACAATTTAATTAAATTTTTAACAAAATAGTTGAATGTTTTTACAAATAGTTGAATATTGAACTAAAAAGATGAATTCTCAACTAAAAAAATTAATTTTTAACTAAGAAGATTAATTTTTTAGCAAAAAATACTAATTTTCCACTAAAGATATGAATTAAAAACAAATAGTTGAATTAATAACTATAAAAGGTCAATTATTAAAGCAAAAATTAAAAAGTTAAATTTTCAATTAAGAAATTAATTTTCAAAAACAAAAAGCCAATTTTCAACAAAATAGTCGAAATTTTAACCGAAAATCTGAATTTTTAACTAAAATGATGAAGTTCCCAACAAAAAAAAATTTCAACAAAAAACGGAAAAGTTACGTTTTCAGTTTAAAAAATTAATTTTTACCATAAAAAAGTGAATTATCCACAAACTATCATAGAGATAAATTTTCAGCAAAATAATTAAATTTTCAACAAAATAGTTGAAATTTCGACCTACAAATATGAATTCTCAACAAAAAATGTAATAGTTGCTATTTCAACCAAAAAAGACTTAATTTTTACCAAAAGAGGTGAATTTGAAAATCAAAAAGACGAATTTTCAACCAAGAAAGTTAATTTTTTACTAAAACAGACGAATTTTCAACTAAATACATGAATTTTAAAATCAATAGTTCAATTTTTAACTAAAAATTATCAATTTTCATCAATAAATTAAAAAATTAAATTTTCAGGAAAAAAATACATTTTTAACTGCAAAAAAAATACATTTTCAACCAAATAGTCAAATTTTCAATAAGAAAGATTTAAGAAGTTTAATTTTCTAGCAAAAAAAAAAATTAATTTAATTTAAAAATTTAATTTCTAATTAGACAAGAAGATTAATTTTCTAGAAAACAGTACGAATTTTTAACAAAATATATGAACTGTCAAACAAATAGTTGAATTATTAACTATAATAGATTAATTTTCAACCAAAAATTAAAAGGTTCAATTTTCAGTAAAATTAAAAAAGATGAATTTAAAAAAACGAGAAAGTTACATTTTCAGTTAAAAATTTAATAATAACCAGAAAAAAGTAAATTTTTCACAAGCAGTTAAATTTACAACCAAAGAGCTGAATTTTTGACAAAATAATTAAATTTTTAACAGAATAGTTTAATGTTTTTACAAATAGTTGAATATTGAACTAAAAAGATGAATTCTCAACTAAAAAAATGAATTTTCAACTAAGAAGATTCATTTTTTAACAAAAAAGAGGAATTTTCCACTAAAAATATTAACTCAAAAACAAATAGTTGAATTATTAGTTATAAAAGATCAATTTTTAAACCAAAAATAAAAAATTTAAATTTTCAATCAAGAAATTAATTTTCAAAAACAAAAAACCAAATTTCAATAAAATAGTCGAACTTTTAACCGAAAATATGAATTTTTAACTAAAATAATGAATTTTTACTAGGAATAAATAAAATAAATAATAAATTTAATTTACAATGATGAAGTTTAAAAAAAAAATTCAACAAGAAACGGAAAAGTTACATTTGTTTAAAAAAAATTAATTTTAAACACAAAAAAAAATTTCCAGAAAATAGTTAAATTATTAATCAAAGAATTTAACCTATAAATAAATTGTTAACAAATTCTCTTTGAAGGCTTTTAACTTAAAAGACATAGATTCATTTCAAAATTTCAGTTACTAGCACTTGCAATTGTAAATTATGTGACTTTTACTATTTCATTTTGAATTTCTATCTGATAATAAAATTATTATTTAACTTAGAACTCTACTATAATATGAATTTTGTGTTAATATTGTGCAATTTTTTTTTTAAATTTTTTTGTTGAAAATTTTGAAATTTTTGTTTTTCTCATATTTTAAGATTGTACAATTATTTGGATTTTTCAATTAAAAATCACCAAAAATCTCTGGAAATGTTCCGAAATAATTTAGAAACATTAAAATGTTCTTAAACTTTTAAAAACCAAAAATATCAGCTGAAATATTTTGAATTTTCGTGAAGTCTTCAGAAATCTTAATAGCTCAAATAATAATTAATAACTCAAAATTGGAATAATCAAACTGTCCGTATTAAAAAAATAACGGAAATGAATAATTTTTTTTTTATGAATCTGTATTATCATTAGAGAATAACAGAAAATATTTAACGTCTTTTCAGACTAGATGGTGCTATGAAAGAAAAATTATTTTAAATTATTATTTTTTTTTTCTGAAAAAAGATCTCCTTTCGCTCAGCTGGGAATCGAACCACAGAACTACTGATATCCGGCCAGGTGCTTTCCCATTAAGCTACTAGAGAGATCGAGAGTAGAAACTTTTTTCAGAAATACACGCATTATTTTGCTAGATGGTACAAATCAAATTTTACGAGGAATCTGTAGTATCAGTAGAGAATAACAGGAAATATTCAACTTCTTTCAGACTATATGGAGCTATGAAAGAAAAAGTATTTTAAATAATTTGTTTGTTTTTTTTCTGAAAAAAAATCTTCTCCTTTCGCTCCGCTGAGAACCAAACCACAGAACCACTGATTTCGTTTCCCAGCGGAGCGAAAGGAGAAGATCTTTTTTCAGAAAAAAATTATTTGAAATAATTTTTTTTATTTATTGAAATTAAGTTTTGTTCTCTTATCAAACCAGATCATTTAAAATCTAAAAATTTTGAGTGATTCACAATCCATTCATGTTTTAACAATAATGAGTGCGTGATTTTCGAGACATTTTGTTACACCCCTTTTTTTTAGGTAAAAAATGTTAACTTTTTGTAACTTGGTAAATAAAACTGTTTCCAGAAAAAAAAAAGTTCTGAAAAAACAGGGAGATTTTTGCTCTAATGGTCAGTCTTAAATATGTAAAACTTTTTTGCCCACCGGCTAGCGGGTAACAATAAACTAACACTTAGACACCCCTCAAGAAACAATACAAAGTCGCACCCTTTGCGCTAACGATCTCACCTGCTACTTCAAGTGTTACTGCCTTAGGAGAACTGCTTTTTTTTTTTTTTTTTGACAAAACTTGGGTGCTATAAAAATGGAGAAATTTTTTTCTCAAGCTTACTAATTTAAATATTTTCATAAGTAAACATTTGAAACAAAAAATTAATCAAGTTTACAACTATAAAGTGGCCCATTTTCCAATTAGAAGGATTTAAAATTAAACTTTTTTTGAACTGCTGAAAAAAACTAAAATTAAAAATGTATAGCCTTTGAAATAAACAATGCACAGCTTTAAGGCCATGTGACGAGTGAATCACGTGACCGGATTCCTACCTTACCGACACTTTTTATTTGTCAACTTATTTTCACACGAATAGCCACATTGAGTTGAAAATTTGGGGTAATAAATAAGAAGCACTCAGAAAGGCGGCTCTGGTCCTAAATTTTTATAATTATGAAAAAAGTTTTTTTTGTAAATATTTCTTTTTTTGCTTTCTTCATGATTTTAAAAATTTAGGACCAGAGCCGCCTTTCTTAGTGCTTCTTATTTATTATCCCAAATTTTCAACTCGATGTGGGTATTCGTGTGAAAATAAGTTGACAAATAAAAAAAGTGTCGGTAAGGTAGAAATCCGGTCACGTGACCCACTCGTCACATGGCCTTAAAAACGTAAAAATGTTTTTTTCATGTTTTTAAATTCATTCCATGAATTTGTATTGTTTGTTAGAAAATTAATCTTCCTGGCAAAAAATACATTTTCTGGTTAAAATTAACTTTTTTAACTGGAAATGTAAATTTTCCGATTTTTGTTATAAATTCTTCTTTTTAGTTGAAAATTCGTCTTTCTTGCTAGAAAATTAAACTTCTTTGATCTTCCTTATTGGAAATTTGACTATTTGGTTGAAAATTAATTTTTTTTGCAGTTAAAAAATTTTTTTTAGTGAAAATTCAAATTTTTAATTCATTGATATTTTTGAGTTTAAAATCCAACTATTCATTCCAAAATTCAATTTTTCGTCGTTGAAAATTATTATTTTCACTGAAAATTTAGTTTTTTATTTTGTGGTTAAAAACTGAAAATTTAATTATTTTGTTGAAAATTCAACTTTTCAGTTGAAAATAGCAACTATAGCTTCAATTTCAACCAAAAAAGACTATATTTTTACAAAAAGAGATGAATTTGAAAACCAAAAAGGCGAATTTTCAAACAAGAAAATTAATTTTTTACTAAAAAAGACGAATTTTCAACTGAAGACTTGAATTTTCAATAAAATAATCAAATTTTCCACCTACAAATATGAATTCTTAACGAAAATTCGTCTTTTTTGCTAGAAAAATTAATCTTCTTAGTTAAAAATTCATTTTTTGTTAAGAATTCATCTTCTTAGTTGAAAATTCGTCTTTTTTCTAGAAAATTCATGTCTTTGGGAAGAAACCTAATATTTCTTGGTTGAAACATCAAGTACATATTACATTTTTTGTTTAGAATTCATCTTCGTAGGTTGAAAATACAACTATTTGTAAAAACATCCAACTATTTTGTTGAAAATTTAATTATTTTGTTGAAAATTCAACTCTTTGGTTGAAAATTTAACTGTTTGTGAAAAATTTACTTTTTTTTTGTTATAATTAATTTTTTTGACTGAAAATGTAACTTTCACGTTTTTTTTTAATTCATCTTTTTTAATTGAATATTTGTATTTTTGATTGAAAAGTTAATCATTCTAGTTGAAAATTCATGTCTTTGATTGAAAATTTTACAATTTTGTTACATATTCGTTGTTGAAAATTGATTTTTTCACTGCAAATTTAAATTTTTTATTTTTGGTTGTAAATTGAACTTTTATAGTTAATAATTCAAATATTTGTTTGAAAGTTCATATATTTTTTTTTTAAATTCGTACTGTTTTCTAGAAAATTAATCTTCTTGTGTAATTAGAAATTTAATTTAATTTTTTTGGTTGAAATAACAACCAATACATTTTTGGTTAAAAATGCATTTTTTTAGTTGAAAATTTGTCTTTCTTTCTAGAAAATTACACTTTTTTAATCTTTCTTATTGAAAATTTGACTATATGGTTTGTTTTAGTGAAAAATTAACTTTCTTGGTTGAAAATGCATCTTTTTGGTTTTCAAATTCATCTTTTTTGGTAAAAATTAAGTCTTTTTTGGTTAAAATAGCAACTATTACATTTTTTGTTGAGAATTCATATTTGTAGGTTGAAATTTTAACTATTTTGTTGGAAATTTAATTATTTTGCTGAAAATGCATCTCTATCGTTTCAAATACGATAGTTTGTGGATAATTTACTTTTTTATGTTTAAAATTAATTTTTTAAACTGAAAATGTAAATTTTCCGTTTTTTGTTGAAAATTCGCATTTTTTTTCATTGAAAATTATTATTTTTACGAAAAATTTTTTTTTTTATTTTGTGGTTAAAAACTAATCCTTTTTTAGTTAAAAATTCAACTATTTATTTCAAAATTTATGCATTTTGTTGAAATAGAAACTACTACTAAATTTTTACGAAAAGAGATGTATATGAAAATCAAAAAGACGAATTTTTAAACGAGAAAATAAATTTTTTTTACTAAAAAAAGAGGAATTTTCAACTGAAGATTTGAATTTTCAATAAAATAATCAAATTTCCAACAAAATAGTTGAATTTCCACCTAAAAGTATGAATTCTCAACAAAAAATGTAATATTGAGTATGCAAATAATTATTTGTACAATCTTAACAAAAAACGTAATATTAGGTGTACCAATAATTATCCGAACATCTAATATTACATTTTTTGATAAGAATTCATACTTGTAGGTCGAAAATTCAACTATTTTGTTGAAAATTAAATTTTTTTGTTGAAAATTCAACATTTCTTGAATATTCGGAATTCTCTGAATATTCGGAATCTCTAAATTCCCTGAATATTCGGAATTATCTGAATTTCTTGAATATTCGGAATTCTCTGAATTCTCTGAATTTCTTGAATATTCGGAATTCTCTGAATTCCCTGAATATTCGGAATTCTCTAAATTCCCTGAATATTCGGAATTCACTGAATTTCTTGAATGTTCGGAACTCTCTGCATTCATTGAATATACGGAATTATCTGAATTCCTTGAATATTCGGAATTCTCTGAATTCCCTGAATATTTGGAATTCTCTGAATTTCTTGAATATTCGGAATGCTCTGAATTCATTGAATATACGGAATTATCTGAATTCCTTGAATATTCGGAATTCTCTGAATTCCCTGAATATTCGGAATTCTCTAAATTCCCTGAATATTCGAAATTCACTGAATTTCTTGAATATTCGGAACTCTCTGAATTCATTGAATATACGGAATTATCTGAATTCCTTGAATATTCGGAATTCCCTGAATTCCCTGAATATTCGAAATTCACTGAATTTCTTGAATATTCGGAACTCTCTGAATTCATTGAATATACGGAATTATCTGAATTCCTTGAATATTCGGAATTCTCTGAATTCCCTGAATATTCGAAATCCACTGAATTTCTTGAATATTCGGAATTCTCTGAATTCATTGAATATACGGAATTATCTGAATTCCTTGAATATTCGGAATTCTCTGAATTCCCTGAATATTCGGAATTCACTGAATTTCTTGAATATTCGGAACTCTCTGAATTCATTGAATATACGGAATTATCTGAATTCCTTGAATATTCGGAATTCTCTGAATTTCTTGAATATTCGGAATTCTCTAAATTCCCTGAATATTCGAAATCCACTGAATTTCTTGAATATTCGGAATTCTCTGAATTCATTGAATATACGGAATTATCTGAATTCCTTGAATATTCGGAATTGTCTGAATTCCCTGAATATTTAGAATTTACTGAATTTCTTGAATATTCGGAACTCTCTGAATTCATTGAATATACGGAATTATCTGAATTCCTTGAATATTTGGAATTCTCTGAATTCCCTGAATATTTGGAGTTCTCTGAATTTCTTGAATATTCGGAATTCTCTAAATTCCCTGAATATTCGAAATTCACTGAATTTCTTGAATATTCGGAATGCTCTGAATTCCCTGAATATTCGGAATCCTCTGAATTTCTTGAATCTGTATTATCATGAGAGAATAACAAACATTTTTAACGTCTTTTTCAGACTAGATGGAGCTATGTATTGAAAATTATTTTAATGAATGTTTTTATGAAAAAAGATCTTCTCCTTTCGCTCTGCTTGGAGTCAAACCACAGAACTTCTCATTTCCGGTCAGGTGCTTGCCCATTAAGCTACTAGAGAGATCAAAATTTTCCACCCAAAATGGAATTGTTGAATCTTCAGTTCCGTGAATTGATTTTGAACAAAAAAAAAAAAGATTTTTCAACAAAATAGTTCAATCTTCAACCAAGGAGATGCATCTTCAATTGATAAAATGAATTTTTAACAAAGCAGTTCAACTTTCAACCAATTTCTTGAATTTTCAATCAAGAATATTAATATTCTACCAAAAAAGACGAATTTACAACAAAACACATAATTTTTCAATAAGAAATATTTGAATTATTAACTAAAAATGATTTATTTTTAACCAAAAATGGAACAGTTCAATTTTCAGTTTAAAAAAAGTTATTTTCGAACAGAAAAAAATATTTTCAACAAAATAGTTAAATCCTTAACTAATAAAATGAGTTGTTAACAAATTAGTTTAAGTAGGGTAAGAGCACCAATTCTTGGCACATTACCCCAATTATTGGCATGCCGAAAATCGAATTGAATTTATTTAATTAGAGAAGGGTTCCAACAATGGGGGATGGGAGATTTGGTGATCTTACCCCAGTTGAATTTTCAAAAAAAAAAATGAACTTTTAGCTTAAAAATATCAGTTGTCAGTTAAAAATGGATTTTTTAAATTTACAGTTCAGAAAATTGACTTTCAACCCCAAAAAACGAACTTTCAAGAAAATAGTTAAATTTTCAACCAAAGAGATGGATCTTCAACGAATCAAAAAGTTAAATTTTTAATTAGAAAATTAATTATCAAACAAAAAACTAATTTTTGACAAAATTATCAAATCTTCAATCAATAAAATGAATTCTGTTAGCACGATAAAATTTGTTTTGTTAAAACGATCAACTTTCAGTTAAAAAAGTAATTTTCAAACAAACAGAAAAGTATTTTCAACGAAATAGTTCATTCTTCAACCAAATAGTAGATTTTTTAACCAAAAGCGATGAGATGTAAACTAAAAATATAATAGTTTATTTTGCTGTATTTAGATGCTTTACTTGTAAAATAAAATGATTAATTTTCATTTTTTAAAAGCATTTCAAAAAATGCTTATTAACATTTATATTAATGTATAGCATTCCTGAAAATAAAAACAAGAATCCAACGACCAAATCTGGACGACCACCATAAAATGCTGCTATTGTCATTGAAAAAAAAAATTTCTTTGGACAAAAATAAAAAAGAGGAAAGAAAAATGAGAAGGCAACCAAGCATATCCCCTTCCTTCTCTTTTTTTATTTATTTCGTCTTTTTTATTTTTATTATTATCAAATCACAATACAAAAACATTCATAATATTTACCAACGTTGGTAAATATTATGAATGTTTTTGTATTGTGATTTGATAATAATAAAAATAAAAAAGACGATTGAACTAAAAAAAGAGAAGGACAGGGATTTGGTTGGTTGCCTTCTCATTTTTCTTTCCTCTTTTTTATTTTTGTCCAAAGAAAATTTTTTTTTGTTAATAAATTTTTATTTTCAATAGGAGCATTTTATGGTGGTTGTTCAAATTTAGTCCTTGGATTCTTGTTTTTATTTTCAGGAATTCTATACATTAACTTGAGTATTGGACGTTAAATAGGATTTTAAATTTGATTTTAATCTAATTTAAAATTCTTAAATTTTAACATTTATATTTTCCATGTGTGATGTCACATTCTACGTTAATCCCTCCCCCTCGGGCAGTATGGTCTATTTTTTGAGCGGCCCTTTAAATATTTAAAAATTATTTTCTTCTCGCAGAAAGTTTGATATTTTCAACCATGAATATTACATTAGAGTAAAAAAGTCGTTATATTTGAAAGCATAGGTACGATTTTCTCATCCTAAAAGGGCAACTCTAAAATACACATTAACGTTTCAGTGCCTTCAGTAGACTTTACGTTTTCTTTTAAACGTACAATACGACCTGAGTGCCAAGAAAGGCGCATGGCTTCGAATCTCATAAAAGCTAACAATGAAGGAAATATTACTTTTTAAAGCCGTAGAGGGTGTCGTTAACACCACTTCATTTTTTTCTTCTTCAAGAGTCGAATTACCATTGGGATTCTCAACTTTCCACCATTAACTCAGTTCGAAAGAATTTTTTCGTTACAATTATTAGAACATAAAATTCGTTTCATTTGAGACCATTTCAGAAATTCTTATTTTTCTGCTCATCAGAAAAAAAATAAAGGTAATACAGTAGTTAACTTTCAACGAGGAATCCAACGGTGACCTTGGATTTGACCTTGAACCTCATTTTCAAGGTCATGACCTTAGTTATTTTTTCCACTAATTTTGCGAGATTCCTACGAGGTCATATAACAGCGTACTTTTACCTTTATTGGACCTGTAGAGGTCACGTTAACCCTGGACCCAAACACACACCCGAACGTAAAATTTCCCGCTCTTTTCGATTCTGGCACCAAAAATAGGGGTTCCCCTTAAAAAAAACTGACCTCAAAATGAACGTGAAAGTGAGGTTCAAGGTCAAATGCACGGCCATCGTTGTATTCCTTGATGAAAGTTGCCTAAGGTATGACTTTGGTTTTTTTTTAAACAAACAACAGAGATTTCTAGGGATTTCCATACTTTTGCGCCGCCCTGTACATACAGGGTATTCTACAAGTATGGGAGCAGCGAAATATCCTGGAAGAAAACCATTTTCGGAGAATATAACCAACGCAAAAGTTGTAGAATTTTATACGCACGATCTAATGGTGACCTTGACATTGACCAAGAGCTTTGCGATCATTTCAAGGTAAAATTGATTTTTTTTAATGGGAACCCCTATTTTTGACCCCGGGAACTGAGAGAGCGGAGAATTTTACGTTCAAGTATGACCTTGACCAATCGAAAATTTGACCTTGGGAGGTGATGACAAGGTCAAAGAACGTACAACAGGATGACTCGACTGGCATGCATTTTTGAAGAAAATGTCCAAAGCAAGAGTTGTAGCATTTTCGACCCCCGATCGATTGGTGACCTTGACCTTGACTTTGACCAGGAACTTCACCAAGACATTTTCTTTAAAAATGCATGCCACTCGAATCATCCTGCTGTACGTTGTTTGACCTTGCCATGACCTTCCCAGGTCAAATTTTCGATTGGTCAAGGTCATATCTGGTCGTAAAATATTCCGCTCTCTCAGTTCCCGGGGTCAAAATAGGAGTTCCCATTTTACAAATATCAATTTCACCTCGAAATGACAGGGAAGGTCAATGTCACCATTCAATCTGGCGTCAAACATGCTACAACTTTTGTGTTGGTTATATTCGCCGAAAATGGTTCCCTTTCAATATATTTTGCTGTTCCCATACTTTTAGAACACCTTGTATGCGTTTTCAATCAGAAATCAAATCATTCGTCAATTTTCGGTGATTCCATTTAGAATTCTTCTACAATTTTATAACGTTTCAATTTGGAAATATTTGATAACGAATTAATATTGAAATTTTTTTTTAATTTCAAACGATTTTTAGGGTTTCACAGCCCCGGACAGAAAACCATGTAGTTTCGGTCGGGTGTCCATCCGTCCAACCGTCCGTCCGACCATCGTACTTTTTTCCAAGGAGGGGAATTGAGGAGAAGTTATGGATGGGACAGTAGGGGAAATGAGGGGAGAGGATTTAGAGGAAGTGATGGGCAAATGAGGGGAAATGAGGGGAGGGGAAGTACGGTAAGCGAGGGCGGGGCAGAAAGGGAAATTGAGGTGTGAGGAAGTAAGGGAAAGGAAGTGTGGAGGAGTGAAAGTAAGGGAGTAGGGGGGGGAGAGAGCAAGTAGGGGAAGTGATAGATGAGAAGTAGAAGTAGTGAGAGGAAATGATGGGAGGGAAAGTAGGATAAGTGAGGGGAAATGAGAGGCGAGGATGTACAGGAAGTTATGGGCAAACGAGGGGAGGAGAAATATGGGTAATGAGGGGCGGGAAGTAAAGGGGAAGTGAGATGTGGTGAAGTAAGGGGACGAAAGAGAAGGAAGTGGCTTTTCCAACTTCCCTACTTCCCCTCCCATCATATCCCCTATGAGGGGAGAGGAAGTGGGACAAGTGCTTGAGTAAGAGTAGGGGGACTGAGGGTTAATGATGGGAAGAGAAGTAGAGGAAACGAGGGGGAAGTGGGGTAAATTAGGAAAGGGGACATAGGAGAAGTGAGGAATGGGGAAATAGTGGAAGTGAGGGTAGGATAACTTTGAGAAGTGTGGGGTACAGTAAGTGGGAGAAGGGGAAATGAGGGGGAGGGGGAGTAGGGGAAGTGACGATAAATGAGGGCAGGGTAAAGAAAATAAGAGAAAATTAGCAGAAAAAAGAGGTGAGAGGAGTCAGGGAAATCAGGGGACGGTAATAAGATAATTGGGAGTAAATTACGGGAGGGGATGTAGGAGGAGTGATGGGTACGGAAGTGAGGAAATAAGGGAAGAATAGGGGAATTTGGAGTGAAGGAGAAGTGAGGGTTGATGAGGAGAGGGTAAGTAGGGGTCGTGAGGAGAGATAAGGGGAGAGGTATTAATATAAGTTAGGGAAGGAGAACTAGGGAAAATTATTGGAGGCGAAGTAGGGAAATTATTAGGTGAGGCATTTGAAATAGTGGATAAAGGAGATAAGGAGGAAGTAGGGCAAGTGATGGAAAATGAGGAAAAAGAGGAGAAAGCAGGAATGTGGAATTTTGCAGGAGGTGATACGGGAAATGAGGTTAAATTAGAGGAGGGAAGCAGAGGGAAATGTGGGGAAGTAGGGGAAGTAGGTGGCGTGAGAGGAGATAAAAGGAGCGGAAGTAGGGGAATTTAGGGGAAAAGAAGTAGAAAAAGTGATAGGAGGGGAAATAGGAAAAGTAAAAGAAATGAGGGCAGGGAAAGTAGAAGAAGTGAGGGAGAGGAACAATTAGAAGTGAGGGAGAGAAACTATTAGAAGTGAGAGGAGGGTAACTGAGTGAAGTGAGGGGATGTAAGGGCTGGGAGAAGTGAGGGGGGAAGTAGGGGAAGAAATGGAAAATGAGTGGAGAGTAGCAGATTCTATGAGAAATTAGGAAAAATGAGGGGGTAGGGTAAGTGAGGGTAAATTAGGGATAGCAAGTGGTGGAAAATAAGTAAAGGGAAAGTGATTGGGAATGAGGCGAGCTGGAAGTGAGAGTATATGTGGGGTGGGAAAATAGGGGAAATTATAGGAGGGAAAGTAAGGGTAAATGACGCATGGGAAAGTAGGGGAATTGAGGAAAGGGTAGTAGGGTAGTGCGGGTGAGTAGGGGAGGGAAAGTGTGGGAAGGATAGTGATATCTGGAGATTGAGGAGAAGGGGGAGTAGAAGAGGAAGAAGTTGGGGAAGGGTGGGGAAGCGATGGTTGAAGTGTGGGGAGGGGTATCAGGGGAGCAAAAGTACCTATTAGAGATTAAATTGTTAATTCTCTTATGAAAGTAGTTTTTTCACCATTTTTTCAATTACTTCCACCCGCAAAATCATCATACATTTTTAGGTAAATTGGGTAAAGATAAGGTATTTGAAAATATTGCAACGAAATTCAGAGGATTTTCAAGATTTCCAAATATTTTAAAGAAATTTCAGGGAAATTAAACGGATTTTAGAAGATTTGGGGGATTTCAGTAATTTTTAAGGATTTTTAAAGCTAAGGTATTTTAATGAATTTTCCAGGATCTCAAAGTATTAAATAGAACTTCAAATATTTAGAGAGATTTCAAGGAATTTCATCAGATTTTATGTAATTTCACAGGTTTCCAAGGTATTTTATAATATTTCAATGAAATGTCAAAGAAATTATTCACAAGAATTAAGATATTTCAAAGTATTTCCAAGATGTGGAAAGATTTTTTAATATTTCAAGGTATTTCCAAAGATTTTTAAAAATGTAAGATTTTGGGATATTTTAAAAGACTCCAAGGAGTTTTCTCAAGCGTTGAAAATTTTTGAAATATTCGGAAGGATTTTATAGGACTTATAAGGTTTTAGGATATTTTAAGAGATTCCAAGAGATTTTAAGGGATTTTACAAGATTTTATTAGGTTTCCGAATATTTCAGTATTTGTAAAGATTTTCAATATTTCAAGGCATTTCAAAGATTTTTGAAGTTTTTTGTGATTTTAAAGAATTTTCAGGATTTTAAGATATTTAAACAAAAAATGTTTAATTTATAAATTCCGAAAAATTTTCGAAAGGTTCCATATATTTCAAGGGATTTCAAAAAATTACATAGGATTGTTATATTTCAAGGTATTTTAAAGGATTTCAAGGAATTTCAATAAATTTAAAAGAATTCCTAGAATCTTAGGGTATTTTAAAAGATTCTGATAAATTTTCAAGAGGTTTAAAATATTTGAAGGGATTTCAAAAGATTTTAAAGGATTGGAAACATTTTAGGGGATTTTAAAGGATTCCAAGGAATTTTAATAATTTTTGAAGATTTAAAAAATTGCAGGGTATTTTAAAAGATTCCGAGAAATTTTAGAGAGATTAAAGAATAACGAGGGATTTTAAAAGATTTTAAAGCATTGGAAATATTTAAGGGGATTTTGAAGGATTCCAAGGAATTTTAATAAATTTTGAGGATTTAAAAAATGTTAGGGTATTTTAAAAGATTCCGAGAAATTTTAGAGAGATTAAAAAAATATTGAGGGATTTCAAAAGATTTTAAAGCATTGGAAATATTTTAGGGGATTTTAAAGGATTCCAAGGAATTTTAATAAGTATAAAGGGTTTAAAAATTTTTTAGGATATTTTTGAAAGATTCCGATAATTTTTCAAAAGGTTTAAAATATTTCAAGAGATTTCAAACAATTTTAAAGCAGTGGATATATTTTAGGGTATTTTAAAGGATTCGAAGGAATTTTAATCAATTTTAAAGGATTTTAAAGATCTTAATGTATTTTAAAAGATTCCGAAAAATTTTAAAGAGATTAAAAAAATATCGAGGGATTTCAAGAGATTTTAAAGGATTGTAAAAATTTAAAAGAATTTCAGAGGATTTCAACAAATTGCATACGAGTGTATATATTGTAAGGTATTTCAAAGGATTCAAAGGAATTTCAATAAATTTAAAAGAATTCCTAGAATCTTATTTTAAAAGGTTAATATTTATATATATATATATATAT
>CAKNYM010050370.1:73677-84976 GCA_932195095.1 Andricus curvator
TAAAAAAGTTAATTTTCAAGAAAAAATTGAATAGTTTCATTTTCAGTATTTTCAACGAAATGATTAAATTAAAAAAAAATGAATTTTCCACCAAGAAGATTAAATGTCTATGATCAAAAATTTTCAACGCAAAATGGAATATTTAAAATTTAATTAAAAAATTAATTTTCAATAAAAAGAAAATAATTTTCCACCAAATAAGTGACATTTCAACTAAAAAGATTAGTTCTCTACCAGAAAACAATGATTTTTAACAAAATACATGACTTTTCAACCAAAACAGATTAATTTCCTACCAAAGACAAAATTTCAACAACATTGATGAATTTTCAACTAAAAAAGATACATTTTCAAGAAAAAATAGAATAGTTTAATCTTCAGTTACGGAAACAAGTTTTCAAGCATTTAAAATAAATTTTCAACGAAATAATTAAATTTTAAACAAAAAAATGAATTTTCAACCAAAAAAGTTAATTTTTTACCAAACAAAGACAAATTTCAACAACATTGATGAATTTTCAAGTAAAAAAGATTAATTTTCAACAAAAAAATACAATAGTTTAATCTTCATTCAGAGAAGTAAGTTTTTAGGAAAATAAAATAAATTTTCAACGAAATTATTCAATTTTCAACAAAAAAAAATGAATTTTCTACTAAAAAGATGAAATTTCTATCAATAAAAAATTAATTCTCAATAAAAAGAAACTAATTTTCAACCAAATAAATGAAATTTCAACCAAAAAGATTAGTTCTCTACCAGAAAACACTAATTTTTAACAAAATTCATGAATTTTCAACCAAAAAACTGATTAATTTTCAGTTAGAGAAAAAAGTTTTTAAGCAATTAAAATAAATTTTCAACCAAATAATTGAATTTTCAACAACAAAAAAATGAATTTTATACCAAAAAGATGAAATGTCTACCAAAAAAAATTTTCGACAAAAATGGAATAGCTAAATTTTTTAGTTAAAAAAATTAATTTTCAATAAAAAGATAAATTTTCAAGAAAAAATACAATAGTTTAATCCTCAGTTAGAGAAATAAGTTTTGAAGCAATTACAATAATTTTTTAACGAAATAATTAAATTTTCAACAACAAAAAAATGAATTTTCTACCAAAAAGATTAAATGTCTATCAAAACAAAAAATTTCCACGAAAAATGGAATATTTAAATTTTTTAAAAGTTAATTTTCAGTGAAAAGAAACTAATTGTTAACCAAGTAAATGAATTTTCTACCAAGAAGATTGAATGTCTATGAAAAAAAATTACAACGAAAAATTGAATATTTAAAATGTAGTTAAAAAATTATTTTTCAATAAAAAAAACTCGTTTTCAACCCAAGAAATAAAATTTTAACCAAAAAGATTAATGTTCTAGTTTAAAAAATAATAAATAAAAACGGAAGAATGTCATTGCCTTTGAAAAGGACTAAAAACTCGAATGATACACGTGTAGATAAGTACGCATCCTTAGATGAGAAAGTTACATTATAGTGCCTTATTCGGTGCTATAGACATCTCACCGGTTCTCGATTCCTCGATTCGACCGGAATAAAGTTTTTTTCTGATTTTTTTTATTTTTAAGGAATAGGATTCCTCAAACACATTTAATTGTACGTTCGAGCACAGATGGTAGGCTCATTTTCCTCTCAGAAGGAAGTCGTAATTCTACCTTGTCAGTCACTCCCCTTAAGGACTTTTATATCCTGCTTTATAATAAAAAAACTACTACTGAAAAAAAATTATTTTTACGTTTGAAAAAAAAAGTTTTTTTTACATTTTCAATTTATTTAACATTATTTTTAGAAATTTTAGGAAATCATTTGAAATCTCTTGAAAACTTTTCCAAATTTCTTTTCAACAAAATTTCAAAAATCAAAATCAATCAAAATCTTTTCTGTAATCTTGCAGAATTTCAACATTTTACTTTAAAATCTGTTAGATTCTTCTTTGATATTTCATGAAATCATTTTTAATGTTTTGAAATCTGTTTCAATTTTTTCTTAAAACTCATTTTCCAAAAGAAAATTTCAACTATTTATTCATAAATTTTTTCAAATTTATGAATAATTATGGGAAAATTAAAAAAACATTATTATTTCAGATACGACAATAAAAATTAAAAAAAATAAAATTATGAATCTTCAACCAAAGAAAATAAATATTTATCAAAGTATTTCAACTGTTAACCAAATAGATTAATTTTCAATAAAAAATATGAATTTTGAACAGAAAATATAATAGTTGATATTTCAATCAAAACATTTTTTTTATTTCAAGTCAAAAACAGTCCATCCAAAAAAGAAGGATTTTCAGACATCTTTTAAACTGACCCAAATTTTTCCTATAATTTTGAAATATCTTTCAAAATTAAACAAATTTCCGTCAAATCTTCCAGATTTTCTTCGAAATTTTTATTAATCTTTTGAAATTAGTTTAATTCTTTTGAAATTATCTTTAAAAATTAATTTTTTCATATGAAAAGTCATTGAAATTGTTCCCAAGGATTTTAAGAAAAAAATGAATTTTTTATTCGAAATAATTTGAAATCTTCTGAAATCTTTTTCAATTTCCTCTTAAAATTAATTTTTCAGTCACAAAAAAGTCATTTGACATCTTGAAAAATCTACATTTTAAACTTTCTAGAATTTTTTTAAAAAATTTGTTATCTTGAAAAATTTTGCTTTATAATCTTTTATATTCTATTTCGAAATTTCATTCAATCATTTAAAATTTTTTGAAATCTTTTTCAAAATGTTCTTAAAAATAATTTTTCAAAATTCAGGAAAAGTTTTTTTTTCTTGAAAACTTACAAAATTCTAAAAAAGCTTTGAATTTTGTATTCGAAATCTTCAAAAAATTGACATTTTGCTTTAAAATTTTTTTAATCTTTTCAAGTTTGAAATTATTTTTCTATCTTTTTAAACTTCTAAATGTCTTTTAAACTTACTTGAATTTTTTTAAAACTTTTTTAATATTGTAACATTGACAAATTTTGCTTAAAAAAATTCTGCATTATTTTTAGAAATTTTAGGAAATTATTTGAAATCTTTTTCAATTTTCATTAAAAATTAACTTATCAGCAAAAAAATGAAGAGCGCATTTTTTAATCTTTAACAATCTACATGTTCTTTTGAATGTTTTGAAATATTTTAAAATTCTCTTTAAATTATCTTCAAAAATTAATTTCTCAAAATGAAAAATCATTAAAAAATTCTCCAAGAATTTTAGGAAAAATTTTTTCTTTTCTGTAAATCTTGCCAAACTTTTAAAAAGCTTTGAACTTTTTGTTGGAAATCTTCAAAAAATGTACATTTTGTTAATCTTTTCAAGTTTTAAATTATTTTTGAAATTATTTTGAAATATTTTCAATTTTCGCTGAAAATTAATTTTTTAGCAAAAAAAAATCTTTTGACATTTTTCCAGGAATCTTAAAAAATAGAATTTACTCAAAACTCTTCCAAATGTTCAGAAATCTTTTGAAAGCTTCTAAATATCTCTTAAAGATACTGGTATTTTTTCTAAAATTTTGAAATCTTGCACAATTGCAAAATTTTGCTTTAAGTTCTTTTACTTCTTTTGACATTGAACTAAATCATTTCAAATGTTTTTAAATCTTTTTCAGTATAAAAAAGCATAACAAAGTTTCCCAGGAATCTTAAGAAATTTTTTCTTTTTTTCGAAATCTTAAAAAAAATCTACATTTTGTTTAGAAATTTTGTAAATCTTCGCATGATTAAAATAATGTTTTTTGCAAAAAATTGTTATTAAAAAAAAAATTTTCTAAACAATTTATTTACATTGTGTTCGTCAGTCGATGAAGAACTTACCTCAAGCACTGATTCAGATAATATTGAAACGTTTACCAACTGCAGGGCTGACTCTTGTCGGTATTTTCTACTGATTTCAAGCTTTCTTATCTTCTGTCGAGAAAAAATATTTTTACCTATTTTTCATATAAGCCAAAAATATTTTCCAAACATTTTTTAACCTGGTAAAATGGCAAATTTTACTTTGAAATCTTTTACATTCTTTTTTGACATTTTATGAAATCATTTCAGATGTTTTGAAATCCTTTTCAATTTTTTCTTGTAATTCATTTTTCAAAAGCAGAAATCATTTGAAATTTTCCCAGGAATTTTGAAAAAAGTTGTTTATTTTCTTGAAACCTTGCAAAATTGTTATAAAGCTTTGAATTTTTCATTCGAAATCTTCAAAAATTCACATTTTGTAAAAAAAAATTTAATCTTTTTAAATCTTAAATTATTTTTGTATCTTTTTAAAACTTCTAAATATCTCTCGAACTTACTTGAATTTTTTATAAAATTTAGTAATCTTGCAACATTTAAAAATTTTGCTTAAAAATCTTCTACATTATTTTTAAAAATGTTACGAAATTATCTGAAACCATTTTCAATTTTCTCTCAAATCTTAAAAAATGTAATTTTTTGAAGCTCTTTCAAAATTGATTAAAAACTTATTTTTTCGAAATCTTCAAATATCTACATTTGGTTTAAAATTTGTTGAAATATTTCTCAATCTTTTCTTAAAATTCATTTTTCAAAATCAAAAATGATTACAAAGTTTACCAGGAGTTTTAGGAAAAAGTTTTTATTTTCTGTAAACCTTGCAAAATTCTTAAAAATCTTTGAACTTTTTGTTCAAAATATTTAAATTTTGTTTTAAAAATTTTTGAAATCTTTTCAAGCTTCAAATTATTTTTGTATTTTTTTTATAAACTTCTCAATATCTCGTAAACTTACTCGAATTTTTTCTAAAATTTTATGATCTTGCAAAATTGCAAAATTTTTCTTTACAATCTTTTGCATACTTTTTCGACATTTTACGAAATTATTTCAAATCCTTTGAAATCTTTTTCAATCTTTTTCAATTTTCTCTTAAAATTAATTTTTCAGCAAAAAAAAAATCATTTGACTTTTTTTAGGAACCTTAAAAAATATAATTGTGTAAAACCTTTCAAAATTCTTGAAAAACTTATTTTTTCGAAATCTTTAAAAATCTTCATTTTGTAATCAATTTTTTTAAATCTTTTACAATTTCTTCTTAAGATTTATTTTTCAACAAAAAAAATCTTATTAAAAATTTTCCCAGGATTCTTAAGAATTTTTTTTAATCTCTTGAAACGTTTCAAAATGTTAAAAAAACTTCTTTTTTTCGAAATCTTCCAAAATTTATACTTTATTTAAAATTTGTTGATCTTTTAAAAAACTTTTTGAATCAAAATAAAATTTTTAAAACGTAATTTGTTTATAGCGTGTGCGTCAATCGATGAAGAACTTACCACAGGAGGAACGAGTTTTTCTCAACCACTGATTCAGATAATATTAAAAAGCTTACCAACTGCAGGTCTGACTCTTGTCGGTATTATCTACTGATTTCAAGCTTTCTTATCTTCTGTCGAGAAAAAATATTTTTACTTATTTTTCATATAAGCCAAAAATATTGGGATATTTTTATTTGGAAAATACGATTATTTGAACAATTTTTCATGAAAAAATAGGAATAATAAGCAAGACCTCCAGTCGGTAATTCAGTTTTTCGGTATTGCGCTTCTACTTGATCAAAATTTTGCTTTAAAATCCTTTACATTCTTCTTCGATATTTTACATAATCATTTAAAATCTTTTGAAATCCTTTTCAATTTTCTCTTGAAATTAATTTTTTATCAAAAAAAAAATCTATTCACATTTTTCCAGGAATCTTAAAAAATATAATTCACTTAATACTTTCCAAAATGCTTAGGAATCTTTTCAATGAAGCTTCTAAATATCTCTTAAACTTACTGGAATTTTCTCTAAAGTTTTGTGATCTCGCACAATTGCAAAATTTTGCTTTAAGATCTTTCACTTTTTTTTGACATTCAACTAAATCATTTTAAATGTTTTTATATCTTTTTCAATTTTTTCTCAAAATGAAAAATCATAAAAAAATTTCCCAGGAATCTTAAGAAATTTTTTCTTTTTTTCGAAATCTTAAAAAAATCTACATTTTGTTAAAAAATTTTGTAAATCTTCGCAAGATTAAAATAATGTTCTTTTCAAAAAATTGTTCATTAAAATAAAATTTTTAAAACTCTCAACCACTGATTCAGATAATATTAAAACGTTTACCAACTGCAGGGCTGACTACTGTCGGTATTATCTACTCATTTCAAACTTTCTTATCTTCTGTCAAAAAAAAAATATTTTTACATATTTTTCATATTAGCCAATAATATCGTGATATTTTCATTTGGGAAAAACGATTATTTGAACAATTTTTTATTAAAAAATAGGAATGATAAGCAAGACCTCCAGTCGGTAATTCAGTTATTCGGTATTGCGCTTCTACTTCATTTTCATTAGCGAAAATCGATTATTAACAAAATTTATTTCTTGAATTTTTACTTTACTTAATAGAAAACATTTACATTTTAAGAATTAAGATACCGTTATTATCGATTTATTTTTAAAAAATTACAATTCTGCGCTTAATTATAGATCATTAAATATATTTTTTCAAGGATTTTTTTCAAAATATTATTAGATATATCTTGGCCACAAAACTTCATTTTTAAAATTCCCTGAATTTTTTCTGATGAATTCTTAATTTTTCCTAACTTTTAATATTCAAAGATCAAAATTCTAATCTTGTTACATTTTTAATATATAATCTTTTATAAAGGGACTAAAATAATTTTAAATTTATAAAAGACAATTTAAGTTAATTTCAAAAGAATTAAAAGGAAAATGCAACACTGAAAAATTTTGGTTAAAAATCTTCTGCATTCTTTTCCAAAATTTTAGGAAATCATTTGAAATCTTTTTCAATTTTCTCTTAAAATTAACTTTTCAGCAAAAAAAAAATCATTTGACATTTTAACCGAAATCTTTAAAAATAATGTATTCTCTTGAAACCTTCCAAATTCTTAAAAAGCTTTTTTTTTTAATCTTCAGAAATCTACATTTTCTTTTAACATTCTTTGAAATATTTTTAAATTATTTTTAAAGTATCATTAAAAATCAATTTCTCAAAATGCAAAATCATAAAAAAATTCCCATAGATTTTAAGAGAAGTTGTTTATTTTCTGTAAACCTTGCCAAATTCTTGAAAGGCTTTGAATTTCTTGTTCGAAATCTTCAAAAAATTTACATTTTGTTTAAAAAAATTTCTAATCTTTTTAAGTTTTAAATTATTTTTGTATCTTTTTAAAATTTCTCAAAATCTCTCAAACTGCCATGAATTTTTTCTAAAATTTTGTAATCTTGCAACATTTCAAAATTTTGCTTCAAAATGTTTCACATTCCTTTTCGACATTTGACGAAATCATTTTAAATGTTTTAAAATCTTTTTCAATTATATTTTGAGATTCATTTTTCAAAATCAAAAGTCATTAAAAAATTTCCCGGGATTTTAGGAAAAGTTGTTTATTTTCTTGAAATCTTGAAAAATTATTAAAAAGCTTTGGATTTTTTATATTAAATCTTCAAAAAATTTATATTTTGTTTAACCTGTTTTTAAAATTTTTTCAAATTTCAAGTTATGTTTGTATCATTTTAAAACTTCTAAATATCTCTTAAATATACTTGAATATTTTTCAAAAATTTAGTAATCTTGCTACATTGAAAAATTTTGCTTAAAAAACTTTTCCATTATTTTTGAAAATTTTAGGAAATAATTTAAAATGTCTTGAAATCGTTTTCAATTTTCTCTTAAAATTAAGTCAAAAATCATTCAAAGTTTTTCCAGGAATTTTAAGAAAAGTTTTTTTTGAAAAGTTTAGAATTTTTTGTTCGAAATCTTCCATATATTTTCCTTTTTTTTTAATTTGTTAGCCATCTTCTCAAGTTTCAAATTCTTTTCGTATCTTTTCAAATCTTCTCAATATCTCGTAAACTTCCTCGAATTTTTTCTCAAATTTTGTAATCTTGCAAAATTGCAAAATTTTGCTTTACTGTCTTTTACATTCTTTTTGAACATTTTACGAAATCATTTGAAATCTTTCTCAATTTTCTCGTAAAATTAATTTTTCAGCAAAAAAAAACATTTGACAGGTTTCCAGGAGTCTTATAAAATAGAATTCTTTTAAAACCTTTCAAAATTCTTAAAAAGCTTATTTTTTCGATATCTTCAAAAATCTACATTTGGTTTTAAATTTTTTAAATCTATTTAAAGCTTCTGAATATCTCTTCAGCTTACCCGAATTTTTTCTAAACTTTCGTAATCTTGCAGAATTTGAAAATTTTACATTAAAATCTGTTACATTCTTCTTTGGTATTTCATGAAACCATTTTTAATGCTTTAAAATCTTTTTCAATTTTTTCTTAAAACTCATTTTCCAAAATCAAAAATGATTAAATATTTTCCCAGGAATCGAGAAGTTGTTTATTTTATTGAAACCTTGAAAAATTCTTAAAAAGCTTCGAATTTTTTATTCGAAATATTCAAAAATTTACATTTTGTTTCAAATTTTTTGAAGTCTTTTCAAATTTCAAATTCTTTTTGTACCTTTTTAAAACTTCTAAATATCTCTTAAACTTACTTGAATTTTTTCTAAAATTTTAGAATCTTGCAGTATTGAAAAATTTTGCTCTAGAATCTTCTACATTCTTTTTCAAAATTTTAGGAAAGATTTTGAAATATTTTTCAATTTTCTCGTAAAATTAATTTTAAGAAAAAATTCGACATATTTCCAGAAATCTTAAAAATAAAATTCATTCATTTAAAACCTTTCAAAATTCTTAATAAGCTTACTTTTTTGAAATTTTCAAAAATTTACATTTCGTTTTAAATGTTCAGAAATCTTTTCAAAGCTTCTAAATATCTGTTAGTTAAACTGACTCGAAGTTTTTCTAAATTTGTTAATCTTGCAAAATTGCAAAATTTTGCTTTAAAATCTTTTACATTTTTTTTACATCTAACGAAATAATTTTAAAGGTTTTGAAATCTTTTTTCAATTTTTTCTTAAAATTCATTTTTCAAAATGAAAAATCATAAAAAATTTTACAAGGAATCTTCATAATTTTTTTTATTTCTTTAAACCTTTCAAAATTCTTTAAAAAATTCTTTCTTTTTGAAATATTAAAAAATCTACATTTTGTTTTAGTTTTTTTTTAATCTTCTTAAGATTTAAATAATTTTTTCAAAAACTTTTTCAATTCCAAAAAAATTTTTAACACAATTTATTTTCACAGTATGCGTCAATCGATGAAGAACTTACCAAAGGAGAAACAAATGTTTATCAACTACTGATTTGGACTTACCAACTGCAGGGCTGACTCTTGTCGGTATTATCTACTGATTTCAAACTTTCTTATCTTCTGTCGAAAAAAAAATATATGTTTACATATTTTTCATATAAGCCAATAATATCGGGATATTTTTATTTGGAAAAAACGATTATTTAAACAATTTTTTATTAAATTCTATGAATCATAAGCAAGACCTTCAGTCGGTAATTCAGTTATTCTTTTGAAATACCTTAACATTTTTTAAAGCTCTTCAAAATTCCTTGGAATTTTAAAAATACCCTAAAATCTATAAAATTCTTAAGAATCCCTTAATTTTTTTAAATCCATTACAAATTCTTGGCATTTTTCAAAATAACCTAAAATTATTTAAATCATTTAAAATCTTTTGAAATACCTCAAAATTTTTTCAAGTTCTTGAAAATTCCTTGGAATTTTTTTAAATACACTCAAATCTTTAAAACCCTCTGAAATCCTTTCAAATTTTTGAAATCTACTAAAAAAAATTGGCCACCCTGATAATTTAATATGACATTAAAAAAAAACGTTAATTAATAATTAGTTAATAATTAGAAAATGTATAAGTTTTAAATTTTTTCGAACAATAATTTCTGAAATATAATTTTGCAAAAATGTCAATTTTGTTACAAAATTAATTGTTCCTAAAAAAACTGTTTGTTCTAACAAAAAGTCGAAAAGTTTTAATTTTTTCAAAGATGCTAAGAATTGTTTTATAATTTTTTTTCATAAATAACAAAATTATTATTATTTATTGTTTTTTCCTCGTGGGGACTTGTTGAAATTTTCAAAAATTTAATTACACCGATGCGTTGATAGATTTTTTGTAAATATTTTTTTTATGATTTAAAAATATATTCATAATAAAAAAGACGAAAGAAAAATAGAAGGAAGGGAATTTGGAGTTTATCCTCTTTGTCATTTCCTCTTTTTTTTATTTTTCAAATTACAAATTTTCGAAATTTAATTATTGGATTCTTGTTTTTTTTTATTTTTGAAGCGCTCGTTCATGTTTCTGAAGTTTTTCTTCCTAAAAGTAAAAATAATACATCAAATAACAGAAACAACAAATTTTGGATTTGGTAAAATTTTGAAAAAAGGACAATATTTAAAATAGAATAAGAAGGAATTAAATTTGTATCATTTCTAAATAAAAACGTTTGAAATTGAATAAATTGACACTGAAAGTATTTAAATTTAAACATTTTCACCAAATGCTCTCAAAATTGAAAAATTTCCGACTATAATTTCGAAAATTGGACAATTTCAATACGTCAAAAATTGAATGCTTTTAGATTAGAATTCTGAAAATTATATCATTCAAAATTCAAAGGAATTAAAATTGTTTTATTTCTAATCAAAGGCGTTTGAATAATTTGAAACTGAAAACTTTTGAATTGGAATCATTTTCAATTCGAAGCGATTAAAATTTGGCAAGTCGAAATTGAAACCTAAATTCAAAAACAAAGCTTCTAAAATTCTAGAATTGTTTATTTTTATTACATAAAAAATTATAATTTAACATTAAAATTTATTAGCCAAATTTTTCTAAGATCAAAAAGTAAATTCACCATCATTTTCGCTGTTCAAACTGGAAAATTTTCAATCATTAACCGTTGAAATTGAATTATTCTAAAAAAACGTTAAAAAAAAAATTAATTTTAAATTCTGAAAATTAATTAATAAATTAAAAATTAATAAATTGTTAATTATACATTTCAAAATTAAATTTTTTATATTTCTATTGTAAAATTAAACATTACGAAGGAGAAGAATGAAAATTCAGAACCCTAAAATTGTAACCATTCCAAATTAAAAAAAAATTATTTAATTACTGAGGAATCAATTTCAGATTCAAATTTTGATTTTCATCTTTTTTTATTTTAAACACCCGATTTTCAATTTTTTAATTTCATCGTTTAATTTTCACGACTTCAATTAGAATTATTAATCACTCCTGAAATTTTCCAACAATATATTTTTCATTAAATTTTGATGTTAAGGTTTTTGACCAGGGTAATACGTAATAAT
>CAKNYM010050370.1:85376-107811 GCA_932195095.1 Andricus curvator
ATTGAAACGACCAGTAGACTAAAAAAATTTTAACATCATAATTATTAATATATTTTTCAATTTCAAATAATTCATTTTTCTTTAATCTTTAACTGAAAATCGGAAATTAATCAAGTAATACAAAACAAGATTGATATCTTTGATTCCAGTGTTCATTGTTTTGAATTTATACTAGGGGTATTTAATTCGAAATTGTTTAATTACAAATTATTTAAACTAAAAAAAAATTATATTTAACTCAAAAATTAGGACTGACTATCAAGACTTTTAATATGAAAATTTTCGTAAATCTTTTAAATTTCCTCCTGAAAGTCCATTGAATGAGTATTGATTTTCTGTAAAACATTATTTGCCAGTAGCGACTCGTTTTCGAAAAAATCGACTTTTTCCAAAATTTCGTTTTATGGAATGAAATTTTTGTGTATTAAATTCTCATATTGAATTCAACAGTGGGAAATTAAAGAAAATCCAACTGTTGAAAACTCATTGTTTATTTTTATTTTTAATTTTCTTCCATTTTCAACACTTGAAAATTCAATATTCTTTAATTTTCAAAAATAGGATTTTCAACTGTTGAAAATTCAGTTATCAATTTTCTTCAATTATCAAAAATAGAATTTTCAACTGTTGAAAATTAAGTTATCACTTTTCAAAAATTTTCGTTGATTTTCAATGTTCTTCAATTTTCAACAGTTAAAAAATTATTCTTCTTCAATTTTCAACTATAGAATTTTCAACTGTTGAAAATTCAATCATCAACATCCTTCAATTTTTAACACTTGGAAATTCAATATTCTTTAAATTTTAAAAATAGAATTTTCAACTGTTGGAAATTCAGTTAACAATTTTCAAAAATAGAATTTCCAACTGTTGAAAATTCAGTTATCAATTTTCTTCAATTATCAAAAATAGAATTTTCAACTGTTGAAAATTCAGTTATCAATTTTCAAGAATTTTCTTTGATTTTCAATGTTCTTCAATTTTCAACAGTTAAAAAATTATTTTTCTTCAATTTTCAACTATAGAATTTTCAACTGTTGAAAATTAAATCATCAACTCCCTTTAATTTTTAACACTTGAAAATTAAATATTCTTTAATTTTTAAAAATAGAATTATCAGCTGTTGAAAATTCAGTTATCAATTTTCAAAAATAGAATTTTCAACTGTTGAAAATTAAGTTATCAATTTCCAACCATTTTCTTTCATTTTCAATTTTCTTCAATTTTCAACAGTTAAAATTTGTTTTTCCAATTTTCAACTGTTGAAAATTCAATCATCAACTTCCTTTAATTTTTAACAGTGGAAAATTCAATATTCTTTAATTTTCAAATATAGAATTTTCAACTGTTGAAAATTCAGTTATCAATTTTCTTCAATTTTCAACAATAGAAATTTCAACTGTTGAAAAATCAGTGTTCAATTTTCTTAAATTTTCAAAAATCGGATTTTCAGTTTTTTTTCATTTAAAACAATTCATTTTTCAAATGTTTAAAACTAAAGAAAATTAAGAATTGTGATTTCAACTAAAAAACAGTTTGAATAAAAAAAGAGCTGCATTTATACAAAAAATACGACTTTTCAAAACACTGTTAACCAAAAAGGTCTTTTAAACTGACTCAAATTATTCCTAAAATTTTGAAAAATCTTTCAAAATTAACAAAATTGCTAACAAAAAACTTCCATATTTTCAGAAATATTTTAAAACTTGAAAAAAATTTTTTGAAATAATTTTTTTAAAAGAAAAATCATTTAAAACTTTCCGAGGAATCTTAAGAAAAGCTTTTTATTTTCTTGGAACGTTTCAAAATTCTTGAAAAGCTTCTTTTTCAGAAACATTAACAAATTTACATTTTTTTTATATGTTCAGATTTTAAATTAGTATTCAGTATTCTCTTAAAATTAATTTTTTTAAATAAAAAATCATTCAACAGATAAAAATTCATTTTTCTTCAATTTTACACAATAGAATTCTCAACTGTTGAAAATTCAATTTTTAATTTTCTTCAATTTTCGAAAATTCAGTATTCTTCATTTTTCAAGAATAGAATTTTTAAATGTAGAAAATTCAGTTATCGATTTTCTTCCATTTGCTACAGTTGAAAATTCAATATTCTTTAATTTAAAAAAATAGAATTTTCAACTGTTGAAAATTCAGTTATAAATTTTCTTCAATCTTCAAAAATAGAATTTTCAACTGTTGAAATATCAGTTATCAGTTTCAAGAACTTTCAACAGTTTTCTTTGATTTTCAATTTTCTTTAATTTTCAATAGTTAAAAAATTATTTTTCTTCAATTTTCAACTGTTAAAAATTCAGTTACGAATTTTCTTCAATTTTGAACAATAGAAATTTCAACTGTTGAAAAATCAGTGTTCAATTTTCTTAAATTTTCAAAAATCGGATTTTCAGTTTTTTTTTAAATTTAAAACAATTCCATTTTCAAATGTGTAAAACTGAAAAAAATTAAGAATTGAGATTTCAACTAAAAGACAGTGTCAATAAAAAGGATAATTTATACAAAAAAGACGACTTTTCAAAAAACTGTTAACCAAAAAAGGTGATCTTTCCACCGAAAATGATAAATTTTCAAACATCTTTTAAACTTACCCAAATTATTCCTAAAATGTTGAAAAATCTTTCAAAATTAAGAAAATAGCTAAAAAAAAACTTCCACATTTTCAGAAATATTTTAAAACTTGAAAAAAATTTTTTGAAATAATTTTTTTAAATGAAAAATCATTTAAAACTTTCCGAGGAATCTTAAGAAAAGCTTTTTATTTTCTTGGAACGTTTCAAAATTCTTGAAAAGCTTCTTTTTCAGAAACATTCACAAATTTACATTTTTTTTTATCTGTTCAGATTTGAAATTAGTATTCAGTATTCTCTTAAAATTAATTTTTTTTAAATAAAAAATCATTCAACAGTTAAAAATTCATTTTTCTTCAATTTTACACAATAGAATTCTCAACTGTTGAAAATTCAATTTTTAATTTTCTTCAATTTTCGAAAATTCAATATTCTTCATTTTTGAACAATAGAATTTTTATATGTAGAAAATTCAGTTATCGATTTTCTTCCATTTACTACAGTTGAAAATTCAATATTCTTTAATTTAGAAAAATAGAATTTTCAACTGTTGAAAATTCAGTTATAAATTTTCTTCAATTTTCAAAAATAGAATTTTCAACTCTTGAAATATCAGTTATCAGTTTCAAGAATTTTCAACAGTTTTCTTTGATTTTCAATTTTCTTTAATTTTCAACAGTTAAAAAATTATTTTTCTTCAATTTTCAACAATAGAATTTTCAACTATTAAAAATTCAGTTACCAATTTTCTTCAATTTTCAAAAATAGAATTTTCAACTGTTGAAATATCAGTTATCATTTTTCAAGAATTTTCAACAGTTTTCTTTGATTTTCAATATTCTTTAATTTTCAACAGTTGAAAAATTATTTTTCTTAAATTTTCAACAGTTGAAAAATTATTTTTCTTAAATTTTCAACAGTTGAAAAATTATTTTTCTTAAATTTTCAACAATAGAATTTTCAACTGTTAAAAATTCAGTTACCAATTTTCTTCAATTTTGAACAACAGAAATTTAAACTGTTGAGAATTCAGTGTTCAATTTTTTACAATTTTCAAAAATCAAATTTTCAGTCCTCTTCCATTTAAAACAATTGAATTTTCAAATGTTAAAAACTGAAGAAAATTAAGAATTGAGATTTCACCTAGAAAACAGTGTAAACAAAAAAGAGCTGCATTTATGCAAAACATACGTCTTTTCAAAAAACTGTTAACCAAAAAAGGTGATCTTTCCACCGAAAGTGATAAATTTTAAAACAACTTTTAAACTGACTCAAATTATTCCCAAAATTTTGAAAAATCTTTCAAAATTAACAAAATTGCTAAAAAAAACTTCCACATTTTCAGAAATATTTTAAAACTTGAAAAAAAATTTTTGAATTAATTTTTTAAAATAAAAAATCATTTAAAATTTTCCGCGGAATCTTAAGAAAAGCTTTTCATTTTCTTGGAACCTTTAAAAATTCTTAAAAAGCTTCTTTTTTAGAAACCCTCAAAATTTTACATTTTTTTATCTGTTCAGATTTCAAATTATGTCTTTATCTTTTCAAAACTTCTAAAACCTTTTAAATATTTTTCAAAATGTCTCGAATTCTTTCTTAAATTTTTTCAATATTCTCTTAAAATTAATTTTCAAAAATCAAAAATCATTCAACAGTTAAAAATTCATTTTTCTTCAATGTTATACAATAGAATTCTCAACTGTTGAAAATTCAATTTTTAGTTTTCTTCAATTTTCGAAAGACGAAAATTCAATATTCTTCATTTTTCAACAATAGAATTTTCAAATGTAGAAAATTCAGTTAACGATTTTCTTCCATTTTCAACAGTTGAAAATTCAATATTCTTTTATTTTCAAAACTAGAATTTTCAACTGTTGAAAATTCAGTTATCAATTTTCTTCAATTTTCAAAAATAGAATTTTCAACTGTTGAAAATGCAGTTATCAATTTTCAAACATTTTCAAGAATTTTCTTCCATTTTCAATTTTCTTCAATTTTCAACAGTTAAAACTTTTTTTTCGAATTTTCCACAATAGAATTTTCAACTGTTGAAAATTCAATCATCAACTTTCCTTTAATTTTTAACAATTGAAAATTCAATATTCTTTAATTTTCAAAAATAGAATTTTCAACTGTTGAATATTCAGTTATCAATTTTTTTTCAATTTTCAACAATGGAAATTACAACTGTTGAACATTCAGTTATCAATTTTCAAGAATTTTCTTTCATTTTCAATTTTCTTCAATTTTCAACAGTTAAAAGTTTTTTTCCAATTTTCAACTGTTGAAATTTCAATGAACTTCCTTTAATTTTTAACACTTGAAGATTCAATATTCTTTAATTTAAAAAAAAATAATTTTTAACTGTTGAAAATTCAGTTACCAATTTTATTCAATTTTCAACAATAAAAATTTCATCTGTTGAAAATTCAGTATTTAATGTATTTAATGTGTAATTTTTTTCACATTTTCAGAAATATTTTAAAACTTGAAAAAAAAATTTGAATCAATTTTTTAAAATAAAAAATCATTCAACAGTTAAAAATATCATTTTTCTTTAATTTCATAAAATAGAATTCTCAATTTCTGAAAATTCAATTGTTGAAAATTAAATTGTTGCAAATTAAGACAAAAATTGAATTTAATAAATAAACATTTCAATCCAATGAAAAAATTCAATAAAATTGGATTTTTTCGAAAACGGGTCGCAATTGGCAAATAATATTTGGCAAATTAATAGTCATCCAGCGGATTCTCATCAGGGAATTTATAAAATTTAAACAAAAATTTCAACTCTGATCGTCTCCTTGTCAGGTCTTTGGAAATCCATTAACGATATAAAAAATTCCAACAAAAAATAAAATTTGTTAAATAAACCATTTTTTATATGTTTAAAATCGTTCTCATAATCAAGAATATTTTCACTTTTAAAAAATACCATTATTAATAATTAAATCGTGATATGTTTTCAGCCAAAACATTATTTTATCTTCAAAATTTTATTTAAATCCGAAATAGTTTAGTTTGAAATCGGTCAAATTTACTAAATAGCTTTAGTAAATTTTAAGCAAATGCAATTTAAACTTTGAAAATTTAAACACGGAACTACTTTCCGGTCCGAAATTTTCCGCGAAATTCAATTTTTTTAATTTAGCATATTTAAAGAGAAAAGGGGAATTTTTCAGAAAAGGGGAATAGGGGAAAAACTGGTTCTTGGGAAAGGATTATGAAATAAAATAAAATACAGTTGTAAGATTAACTAATATATTTTAATCATTCTACGAGTACGTACAAGAAATTGGATAATCCTTATACAAGTTTAAAAACGGAAGACATCGTGACAAAATATTTTAAACAGACATAGTGACACCGGAGGAAAAAATAATGAATTTCGAAAATAAGGAAAAGTATAAGTAAATTAAGTTATTCAGTATTTAGAATCCTCCTGGCTTTTGTCTTTTCATTAAAAAAAAAAAACAAGAAAATTAGAAAAAAAAAATTTTCGATCCAGAGGTGACATCTTTTTTATTCGGAATCCTTAACATTGGCAAGAGCCCTGTTTGCAGGTGCACTGTCCGCCACTTTTGCAGTTGCATTTTTCTGTAACAGAAGAAAAATACAAATATAAACAAATTATAATAATTCGATTAAAATTAGTGATTTTGTCATACTTTTTTTTTAATTTAAATAGAGGACTTCTCTAGATTCAATTTCCAGATTTACAAATTTTGGAAAATTGCAATTTGAACTTCAATTTCAAACTTTTAAAAATTTCAAACAAAGAAATCATTCTTTTTTTTTTATTAAGAACTTTCCATATGATTTAAAAAATTATGAACGTCGTAGAAAGTGAAGAAAGTCCGAATTCAAATGAGTTGTTTGAAACTAATAATTTCTGGAAGTAAATCACTGTTGTCTATTCATTCTGAAAGTTTTTCCCATCCATCGTAAAAACGTTTTACGCCCATTCTGTGAAAATATAATTGCGAATGTTCACGGTTAGACGGTCGTCGACCGAGATGAGAAAAAAAAAATAAAAATGCGCAGTTCTCTAGAACATTCATGTCGAGCGAATTCCGGGAGTGATTGTAAAAACTCATTACAATGAATCATTGTTTACCTCGATGAGTTATCAATTATGATTATTTTAATCACAGCGATTCCGTCCATAAGAAATTGAATTTTTGTCAAAACAATAAGCAAATTCAGATTCTATTTATGGGAAAAAAGTTTATTTGTTTATTTATCTTTAAGATTAGATAAATACAATTTTCTTAAGATTCTCGAGAAAATTTAAAAAGGTATTTGAATATTTCAGATATATCGAATGAAAATTCTAACAAACAAGTTAGGTTTAAACAATGAGTTGGATTTTCAATCAAAAAAGAATTATTCTGAATGAAAAATTTAATGCAAAATTGATAATCCAACAAAAAAGATTTTAATGTTAAATCAAAAACAGCTGAATTCTCAACCAAAAAAGATTAAATTTTTACGAAAGAGATGAATTTTTGTCAAAATAGTTTAATTTTCTGATTCGAAAATATGAATTTTTAACAAAAAAGTACATTCTAAAGAAAATAATCGAATTTTCAATCAAATGGATGAATTTTCTGGAAAAAAAAGAATCTTCAACGAAATAGTTACATTTTCAACTAAAATTATGAATCTTTAACCAAAAAATGAATTTTAAGAGAGTAATTTAAATTGTAACCACGTTGTTGAATTTTCTACCAAAAACTACGAAGTCTCAAGGAAAAATGTAATTTTCGAATTTTGCACAAAATAATTGAATCTTCAACCAAAATAGATTAATTTTCAACTAAAATGATGAATCTTCCACCAAAAAATTAATTTTAAGAGAGTAATTTGAATTTTAACCAAGTTGTTGAATTTTCAACCAAAAACTAGGAATTCTCAACGAAAAATGTAATTTTCGAATTTTGCACAAAATAATTGAATCTTCAACCAAAATAGATTAATTTTCAACAAAAAATATTAATTTTTAACGAAATAGATGAATTTACATTTTTAACAAAAAGATCGATTTTCAACTAAAGTAATGAATCTAAAACGTCACCAAAAAAGTGACCAAAAAAGGTGACTTTTCCGCCACAAATGATAAATTTTCAAACATGTTTTTAAATTGACTCAAATTACTCCTAAAATTTAAAAAAAATCGTTAAAAACACACAAAAAAATTTATTTAAAATCTTCCACATTTTTTTACGTTTTTTTTAATTTTTTCAAATTTTAAATTATTTTCAAATCTCTTCAAATCTTCCAAACCTTCTAAATATCTTTCAAAATATTTCGAATTTTTTCTCAAACTTTTTTTTAAATTCTACAAAAAACGCCTTAAAATATTCCTGATTCTTTTTTGACAATTTCGAAAAACTTTTGAAATTTTTTAAAACCTTTTTAAATATTCTCTTGAAATTAATTTTTCAAAATAAAACAAAATCATTCTAAATTGTCCTGGAATATAAGGAAAAATTTTGTATTATCTTAAAACCTTTCAGAATCCTTTAAAAAACTTGAAAATATTATTTAGCAATCTTCAAAAATTTACATTTCGTCTCTCATTTTTTGAAATCCTTTAAAATTTTTAATTATTTTCACGATTTTTTCAAAACTTATAAACTCTCTTATAATGATTCGAAATATTTGACAAATTTTTTTTATATCTTTCACAATTCAAGAAATTGAATGAAATCTTGCAGATTCTTTTCCAATAATTTTGGAACTAAAAAAAAAATATTAAAATTAATTTTTCAAAATAAAAATTCATTAAAAATTTTACTAGAAATCTTAGAAAATCATTCTCTTGAATTACCTTTAACCCTTTCTAAATTCTTTGAAAACTTCGAATTTTTTGTTCGTATCTTCAAAAATCTATTTCTTTACAATCTGTTTGAAACCTTTTCAAGATTTAAGTTATTTTTCAATCTTTTCGAAGTTCAAAAAAAATTAGTCTCAATTCTTCTATATTCTTTTCCAAAATTTGAGCAAATCATTTGAAAAGTATTGAAATCTTTTCAAATTTTCTCATGAAATTCATTTTTCAAAATAAAGAATCAATAAAAATTCTCCCAGGAATCTTAAAAAAGCTTATTTATTTTTTGAAAACCTTTGAAAATGCTTGACAAGCTTCTTTTTCCAAAATCTTCAAAAAGACTTTTAAAAACTTCTAAACCTTTTAAATATCTTTTCAAATTATTCGAATTTACCTTAAATATTTGTTTAATTCTGAAAAATTAAAAAATTGCTTCAAAGTATTCCAGATTATTATTTTGCAAATTTTGGAAATCTTTTGATATGTTTACAAATTATTTAAAATATTCTCTTAAAATTAATATTTAAATATAAAAAATCATTCTAAATTTTCCCAGGAATCTTAAGAAACTTTTTGTATTATCTTGGAACCTTTTCAAATTTCAAATTTTAAATTATTTATGAAATTATTTAACTTACAATATCTTTTATAATAATTCGAAATTTTTCAAAAATTTTTGAAAAATCTTTCAGAATTAAAAAAATTGCCTAAAAATCTTCCAGATTCTTTTCCGATAATTCCGAAAATCTTTTAAAATGTTTTCATATCTTTTGAAATATTCTCTTAAAATTAAGTTTTCAAAATAAAAAATTTCAAATTTTCCTAGGAATCTTAAGAAAATTTTTTTATTCTCTTGAAACCTTTCAAAATTCTTAAAAATCTTCTAAGTTCTCTTTTCGTTATCTTCAAAAATCAGAATTTTGTTTAAAATTGTTTGAAACCCTTTCATGATTCAAATTATTCCTGAATCTAAAAATTTAAAAAATTGCTTCAAATTCTCCAACCTTTTTTTCGAAATCTTATAAAATCATTTGAAATATTTTGAAATCTTTTTCAATTTTATCTTGAAATTCATTTTTCGAAATAAAAAAATAATTGGAAATTTTCCGAAGAATCTTAAGGAAATTTTTAATTCGTTTTGTTTGATTATATAAAATAATCTTATGGATTAATTATCGACGAGGATAAAAAGATAAAAATTCGAATCAAGGGATGATTTTAATTTTTCATTATTTCTTTAAATAACATTCTTCATTCTATTATATACCAAAAGATAAATGATAAATAAGATAAATGATTTGATAAATATCAAAGTAAAATGATCCCGTGGATTAATAATTAATCCCTAATTATTAACGTTAATCGTTAATTATTAACGATGAGGATAAAAAGATAGACATTCGAATCAAGGGATGATTTTAATTTTTGATTGCTATTTCTTAAAATAAAATTTTCTATTCGTGCCATGATTGCTGAATATTCAGTAATTTAATCTTGAATAAGAATTGAGATTTCTCGCAATTGATTTCGACAGAGAATGCAATCTAAACTATAACTTTAGTTTCCAGAAAATGATATTTTACGACTCTCACCTCCGCTTCCGGAATCGCAGCATTTGCAGTTATCTCCGCATTTGCAGTCTCCGCCGCATTTGTCTGTAAAAAGGAAAAGTAAATTGTTACTCAATTTTCTGTAATGACCCAGGAATAACAAAAGTGTGAATAGATTTAAAAAAAATGGCTAAGTGCTAATTACCATTTCACAACTTTCCATTCTTTCCATAACAAATAAAAGTTTCAAAGTTATTTATCAATTTTGTATATCAAAATTTCCAAATAAGTAATTTTATTTCATGATAAAATTTATTTCTGCATGTTTATAAATGTTATTGATGAAAGAGAAAATTTTAATTATAAATGTTTTTTTTAATATTGTAATTTTTTCACAATAAGATTTCTGGGACAATATAAAATAATTTCGGTTTTACTTGAAAAGATTAATTTTAAGTTTTTAAGATTGCAAAACAATTTTAAAAATTTCGAATAAAAAATTTAGAAGGTTTTTTAAGAAATTAATCTTCATGGTTAAAAATTAATTTTTTTGGTTGAAAGTTGAAATATTTGCTTGAAAACTTTTTTTTTTGTAGAAAATAAATGATTGCAACTGAAAATTTAACTATTTTAGTTGAAGATTCATCAATACATTTTTCGTTGAGAATTCATTTTTTGGTAGAAAATTAATCTTTTTGGTTAAAAATTTGTCTTTCCAGTTGAAAAGGCAATATTTTTTCTTGAAATGTTAGGAATTTCAAGCCTTTCAATTTGAATTTATAAGAGATATGTTAATATTTATTAGCTGAAAAGTCTAATATTATATTTTTTGTTGAAATTTCATTTTTTTGTTAAAAATGTAATTATTTAGCTCAAAAATTCAATTATTTAATTGAAAATTTAACAATTTTGTTAAAAATTCATCGTTTTCGGTAGAATGTTATCTAATATGGTAGAAAATTCAACTTTCTTGAAAACTCATCTTCTTGTTTAAAATTTACTCTTTTTGGTTGAAAATTGACCTATTTCGTTAAAAATTATTTTCTTTTTGGTTGAAAATTAATTTTTTTTTTGTTGAAATTTATTTTTTTTTACTGAAAAATCAATTCGACTATTTAGTTCAAAATTTATGTATTTTGTTGAAATTCGTATTTCTGGTAGAAAATCAATGTTTACGGAAAACAATTTATTTTGGATTGAAATTTCAACTATTTGTTTTGTTGAAAATTGTTTGTTTTTTTGTTGACATTTTTTTGAAATTGAACTATTTGGTTGAAAATTGATGTACTTGGTTGAACATTTTTTTGTTAGAAAATTCATCTTTTAGGTTGAAAATTTCCCTTTTTGGTTAAAAATTTAACTATTTTGTTGAAAATTGTTTTTCTTTCTTATTGAAAATTGATTTTCTTAACTGAAAATTCAACTATGTGGTTTTAAATTCATGTTTTTTTGTTTAAAATTTCTCTTTTTGATAGAGAGTTAATTTTATTAACTGAAAATTCGACTATTTAGTTGAAAATTAATTTATTTTGTTGAAAATTCGTCTATTAGGTAGAAAATCAATCTTCATGGTAGAAAATTAGTTTTGATTGAAAAGTCCACTATCTCGTTAAAAATTCAAATATTTTTTTGGAAAGTCGTCTTTTTTCGTATAAATTAATCTTTTTGGTTGAAAATTAATTTTTTGGTTGAAAGCTGAACTATTTTTAAAAAAGAATTTTTTTTTAATGAAAAGTCAACTATTTGGTTCAAAATGAATGTATTTGATCGAAAATTCCACCTTTTTGATAAAGAATTAACTTTAGTAACTGAAAATTAGACTATTTGGTTGAAGATTCGTGTATTTTGTTGAAAATTCTATTTTTTTGTTTTGAAAATCAATCTGCATGGTAGAAAATTTATTTTTCATTGAAAATTAATGTATTTTGGTAAAAATTCGACTTTTTTATATAAATTAAGCATCTTGATTAAAAATTAATTTTTTTGTTTGAAAGTTGAACTATTTTTTCGAAATTTTTTTGTTTTGTTAAAAATTTGTTTTCTACTTAAAAGGCAACTATTTGGTTTAAAATTCATGTACTTTGTTGAAAATTCCTCCCTTTTGATAGAGAAATAACTTTATTAACTGAAAATTGGACAATTTGGTTGAAGATTTATATATTTTTTTGAAAAAAAAATTATTGTCGCAGAAAAGCAATCTTTATGGTAGAAAATTTATTTTTGATTTAAAATTCCACTATTTGGTTAAAAATGTATGTATTTTGTTAAAAATTCGACTTTTTTGGTATAAATTAATCATCTCGGTTAAAAATTAATTTTTCTGGTTGAAAGTTGAGCCACCTTTTTTAATTTTTTTTAAATCAATTTTTTTACTGAAACGTCAACTATATGATTAAAAATTGATGTACTTTGTTGAAAATTTCTCCTTTTTGACAGAAAATTAACTTTTGGTATAAATTAATCTTCTTGGTTAAAAATGAATTTTTTTTGTTGAAAGTTGAACTAATTTTTTGAAATTTGTTTATTTTGTTAAAAAAATTTTTTACTGAAAAGGCAACTATTTTGTTTAAAATTGATGTATTTTATTTTATTTTATTCCTCTTTATGAAGAAATAACATTATTAACTGAAAATTAGACTATTTGTTAAAATATTTTGTTAAAAATTCTATTTTTTGGTAGAAAATTGATTTCTGATTGCAAGTTGCACTATTTGGTTAAAAATCAATGTATTTTCTTGAAAATTCATCTTTTTCGGTATAAATTAATCTACTCGGTTAAAAATTAATTTTTCTGGTTGAAACTTGCACTATTTTCTCAAAAATATTTTTTTTGTACGAAATAAATGTTTTCAACTGAAAATCTAACTACTCTAGTTGAAGATTCTTCATTACATTTTTCTTTGAGAATTCATCTTTTATGGTTGAAAATTTAAGTTTTTTGTTGAAAATTAATTTTTTTGATTTTCTCAAAAATCTGTTAAAAAACTACACGCTTGCATAGCGCGCGTTTGATGATGCTAGTAAAATAAAAATAAAATTACTTCCTAATAATAAAATTCCAAAGGAAATTGCATTTCATATATTATGAAATGAGTAGTGACTCAGGGTGTAAATTGGATAAACGATCAATTTATATAATTCCATTCGAATTTATGAGCCCAACAAGAGTGAATGATGAGAACGCTACCAACGCAAAAGCTATTGACATTCCAAGAAAATTCTTACCCCCCTCCCTCTTTTAATATAATCATTATTGGATTCCATTTTCAAGCCAGTAGAAATTCTTCATTGCACGATATAAAATGATCCCAGGGATTAATTAACGAAGAGATAAAAAAATAAAAAATTCGAAAAAAGTCAAGAGATAAATCATTTCATGATTCCAAACTTGTTTGGAAACTTTCCTTATTTGGAGACGAAACTCCTTTTATAGTGAGAATTTCTTTCTGAGGGAAAAATAATCCAGAAGAGGATGTTTCATTTTTTTATTTTATTTTTCTGATCTTATTATAGAAACCGACCATTAAAACCGTAATTATATACACAAGGTATATATATTTTACTCAGTAAATACAAAGTAGTTAGAGAGGAATGTGGAAATATAAAATTAAAGTCTGAGAAGGTAAATTAAAAATTGGATCTCAATTTGTTAATGAATTTTAATATTTTAATAAAATAAATTTGCTTATGAAAAACCGGTTGGAGTGTATTACCGGTAACGGAAATAATAAAAAAAAACAGTTTAGATTAGAGAAAGAAAAATAATTAAACTTTTATTTTTATTGATAAAAAATTAATTTAAAAATCTTTTTTTAATATTAATAGAGAATAATATAATCTGAGTAAATTTTAATCATGTCGATATAAACCCAGGAATCCCATATTGAATTTAATTTCGTGATTCACTGATTCCTAAATTTTCTTGGTTACTAACAATTTAGATTCGAAATTTTATTCTTTATTGTAAAACAAAAGAAAATTAACAAAACTTTTGGGATAAGAAGGATAAAATTAAATTGTAATCCATTCCAATTGCATAAAAAAATTAAAAAAATTTTTATTTATCTTTACTTGAATGCAATCCAATTTAATTTTTTCTCGTTTTTTTTCGTTATTCAAAAAATTATTTTTCTGAACAAATCGTAAAAATTTCGAAATATGTAATCAAAATTGATCAATTTTCTTTCATTTTCAAAAATATTTGAAATATTTTTGTGATTATTAGCATAATTGCAATATCTGAATTCTGATTTAAAATAATTTGAATTTAAATAAATTACTTTTAATATTTTATTGAAATTATCATAGAATAATAATAATAAATTCATTGATTCTGGAATGATTGCTTTTTTTTAATGGAAATATTTTTCTCTTTTTATTTTCATTTTTTCAATAAAAACAGTCTATCTACTTTAGTAAAAAACATTTTAAATCTGAGTCAAGGTAAACAAAATTTAACAAATTTTGATTTTGTAGATATAGTTTAATTCAGTCTAATTTAAATTAAAATATTTATTTAACATTATCAATGCTCTTACATTTTTACGTGACGACTGAAAAATACCAAAAATTAAAATTCCCGATACTGTAAAATTCCCGAAAATCAAAATTTTCGAAATAAAAAATTCTCGAAATAATAAAATTGCCGAAATATTAAAAATCCCGAATGAGGAAAATACTTGAATAGTAAAATTCCTGAACTTTTTATAAATATTTCCGAATTTGAAAATTCACGAATAATAAAATTGCTAAATTTAAACAATTAAAAAATGTCTTATAATAAATATTATTTATTAATGAAGAATACAATAATAAAATATTCCAACAATAATTTTTAAAAATTAAACATAAAAAACTTCTTATTGTTTGAATATTTAATTATTGTATTTTTAATAAATGAATAATATCTATTAAAAACAATTATCTGTCGAGAATTTTCAAATTCGGTAATATTATAAACTATTCGGGAATTTTCCAATTCGAGATTTTTATTGTTCTGCAATTTTCTAATTTCGGGAATTTTTCGGGACGACTGAAAAATCCCAAAAAATAAAATTCCCGAATTGGAAACTTCCCAAACAGTTTATAATATTGCCGAATTTGGAAATACCCGAATAATAAAATACGCGACAGAAAATTGCCGAATTATAAAATATCCAAAGTAGAAAATTTCCGAATTTAAACAATTAAAATATTGTTTTTTAATAAATATTATTTATTTATTCAGAACGCAATAAAATATTGTTATCAAAGGAAATTTTTCGTAATGCTTAAAGTTTTTTTAATTATTGTTTGAATTTAAAATAACAATAATTGCATAAATTTTATAAAAAAATAAATTTAAAACCTCATGCGCCTCGAATTGTAAAATTCAATTTAGCACTGGTTTATCTCGAAGCCTCTTTCTAAATATATTTTTTTCAGTATTTTTATTTTAAATTCAAACAAGAATTTAAAAACTTTAAAAATGAAAATTTTGTTATATAAAAATATTTGATTATTTTATTTTCAATAAATAAATAACGTTTGACAAAAAAAAACATTTTTGTAATTGTTTAACTTCAGGAATTTCCTAATTTGTATATTTTATAATTCGGAAAATTTCTGTCGGGAATATTCAAATTCGGTAATATTATAAACTGTCGGCAATTTTATAATTCTAAGAATTTTATAGTGTCGGGAATTTTTTTTGCCGTATTTCACTCGTCCCAATTTTACTGATATTTCTAAATTTTTTGAGAATAATTAAAAATTTGAGAATCTGAATTCTAGTATAAAATAAATAAATTCAATTTGATTGCAGTTATTTTAGCATTTTAAGCAATTAAATTGTAATTGAGTAAAACTTAAGCGGAAAACCCAATTAAAGTTAATTTAATAATCAATGATTCTAGAATAGTTCAAATTATTTCCAAATGAAAAATATTAAATAATATAGTTTAAAAACAAAGGAATAAATTTAACAAATTCATCAGAAACAGATTAAAAATGAGTATTCAATTTTTTTTCAATTTTAGTAATATTTTTAATATTTTGGAAATAAACTCAAAATTTAAGAATCTGAATTCTAGTATGAAATAAAGTAATTCAATATGATTGAAATTATTTTAGTATTTTAATGAATTAAATATTGAGTAAAAAAAAAATAAAGCGAAAAATCCCATTGAAATTGATTCGAATATTTAAAATATAGTTTAGAAAATGGGAATAAATTTAAAAAATTCATATTCCCAATTTCTGAAATATTTCTTCATATAAATTCAGTTTCTGAATCCAATAACTCGGGGCGCTACAATCAAAAAGAGTTTAAATTTGAGTATTCAATTTTTTCAATTTTACAAATATTTTTAAAATTTTTGAAATGAACTCAAAATTTGAAAATCGTAATTCTAGTATAAAATAAAGAAATTCAATATGATTGGAATTTCTTTAGCATTTTAATTAATTAAATTGTGAGTAAAAATAAAGTGAAAAAATTGAAGTTAATTCGAATATTGAAAAATATGGATTAGAAAGAGAGAATAAATTTAAAAAAATTCATATTCCCAAATTCTGAAATATTTCTTTACATAAATTCAGTTTCTGGAATCCAATCGGAACGCTACAATAAAAAACATTTGAAATTTAATTCTCCAAGGTGAAACAAAAACAAGATCAACAAAACTTCAGATAAAATGTACATCCTTTTGTTTCCATAATCTCTAGTAAATAACAAATATTAATACAGGAATAAAAAATCAAAGAAACTGATAAATATTTACAAAATCAAATTTTTTTATACTTTCCCATTTAATTAATCTTCAATTGATTTCAATTTAATTTAAAAACCATTAACATTTGCTTTAGACATATTTTCAAATTTTTAATTGCAGAAACACTTTCAGGAGCTTGGAAACTTGATTGATAATTTTAAAATCTAAAATTTTTCGATAAAAACTAATAAATTAATTTAATAAATATTTGTGGGTGATTCAAAACCAATTTATTTTGATTATTAAATTTTCCAAAAAGGAAAAGAAAACAATCCAAAATATTTAAATAAATTTATAAAAAATTGCTAAAATTCACAACATTCTTCTTAAAAAAATTTAAATAAAAAGAAAGATTTTTTAAAATAAAATTGAAGTAAAACTATGTAAATGCAATTTAAATAAATCTCAAATTATTCATAAGCAAACCCTGCACATTGGAAAGAATCATGAGTTTAGTGTCTCTATTTAAAGATTTTAAATCTTAATTTAAAATTTAATAAATAAATAAATTCACCTTTGCATTTGTCGTCACCACAGGGGGAAGGCATCTTGAGATTTTTTCTTGTTCGGTAGTTGCAGAGAGACGGAGAACGATGTATGCACTTCGACTGCTGAAGAGCTTCTTGTCGGAATCCTACGAATGCTGAGAATTTATTGATCTCCCCCCACTCCGCGGCGACTGATTCAAGCGACTCACGTGACTCACGTCGTGTGCAACCGGCAACTTGAGTGCCATGCGCAACCAACCAATCGCGTGCCACTGCAACCAATCGCGTCTCACTGCAACCGCATCGCCCTACTTAATCAGTGGCGTAAAACGATTTCAAAAAATTATCACATTTCCCATGTTTTCCTCAATGACTTTGAACTTCAAGGCGGGAAACCGGGAAATAATTATATCTCACGAAAAACATATACGTTGCAAAAAATTACGCCAAGTAAAAAGTTAGGGGCCGTACTTAAATTACGTAACGGATTATCGACCCTCTCCACCCCCCCCTGTAACGAACTCTCCCCCCCCCCCCGCAAGAATTGATTGAAAATTCAATAATTTTGGTAAGTAGTCATCCTTTTTGGTTAAAAAAAAATTCAAAAAAATTTAAACCTTAATTTTTAAATGAAAAATATAAATTTAAAAAAAATAGTCCAATTTTCATCCAAAAAAGATTTCAGTTGATTTTTCAACAAAACAGTTGAATTTTTGACCAAAAAGGATGACTATTTAGCAAAATTATTGAATTTTGAATCAATTAATTAATTAATTAATTATGTAATTGATTAATTATTCTTTTCAATGAATCTTGCTGTACGTAATTTATGGTTTCCAGAAATAATAAGATATACAAATTTAAAATTTTCAAATTTATTTATTTATTTTTCTACAAAATAATTAAATTTTCTACAAACCAATTAAATTTTTAACTAAATAGTTGAATTTTCAACCCTAAAAGTTAAATTTTCAACAAAAAAGTGTAATAGTTGATATTTTAACCAAGAGAGATGAAATTTCATTGAAACAAATGAATTTTAAAATCAAAAAGACGAATTTTCAACAAATAAAGATTTTTCAGTAATGAAATAAAAAATTGTTCACCTAAATTGTTTAACCTTAAAGCCAAAAGACAAATTTTCTGTACAAAAATTGAATTTTCAACCAGAAAAATAGGAATTTTCAGTAAAAAAATTAATTTTCAACGAAATAGTAAAATTTTCAACCAAAGAGATAAAGCTTCATAACAAAAAAATTCAACAGAATAAGTGAACTTTTACGCTCGCAGTTAAATTTTCAATTAAAAAACATCAGTTTTCAACTAAATAGTCAAACTTTAACCAAGGGGATGAATTTTCAACTGAAAATATGAATCTTAAAAAAAATTATTTCTTAACAAAGTGATTCAAACAAAATTTTGAAACAAAATAGTTTGAATAAGTAGTAAATTTTCTACGAAGATACTTGAATTTTCAATTTAAAAAGATGAATTTTCAAAATAACAGTTGAATCTTCAAGCAAAAAGGATGACTTTTCAAAAAAAATATTGAATTTTCAATCAAACAGTTACATTTTCATCCAAGAAAGATTAATTTTCTACTAAAGGAGATGATTTTTTAAATTAGAAAGACAAATATTAAAAGATATATAATTGAGTTTTCATCCAAAAAATATTTAAATTGATTTTTTAACACATAATGTGAATTTTTCTCAAAAGGTAATTTTTTTACAAAATAGTTGAATTTTCAACCAAACAGTGGCATTCTCATAAAAAAAATGAAATTTCTACTAAAGCAGATGAATTTTTAAAGCAAAAAGACAAATTTTCAAAAACATAGTTGAATTTTTATCCACAAAATATTTTAATTGATTTTTCAACACATAATGTGAATTTTTCTCAAAAGGTAAATTTTTTACGAAATAGTTGAATTTTAAACAAAACAGTAGATTTTCGGACCAAAAAGAATGACTTTTTAACAAATTTATTGAATTTTCAACCAAACAGTTGCATTATTATCCAGGAAAGATGAATTTTCTACTCAGCCAGATGAATTTTTGAATAAAAAAGATAAATTTAAAAAAATATAGTCGAATTTTCATCCAAAAAAGATTTTAGTTGATTTTTCAACAAAACAGTTGAATTTTCGACTAAAGAGGATGACTTTTTAACAAAATTATTGAATTTTCAATCAAACAGTTACATTTTCATCCAAGAAAGAATAATTTTCTACTAAAAGAGATGAATTTTTGAATCAAAAAGACAAATATTAAAAAATATAGTTGAGTTTTCATCCAAAAAATATTTTAATTGATTTTTCAACCCGTAATGTGAATTTTTCTCAAAAGGTAAATTTTTTACAAAATAGTTGAAATTTCAACAAAACAGTAGATTTTTGGACCAAAAAGGATGACTTTTCAACAAATTTATTGAATTTTCAACCAAACAGTTGCATTCTTATCCAGGAAAGATGAATTTTCTACTCAGACAGATGAATTTTTAAATAAAAAAAATCAATTAAAAAAAAATAGTCGAATTTTCATCCAAAAAAGATTTCAGTTTATTTTTCAACAAAACATTTGAAATTGAGCCGCTGGATGCAATAACCAGCCGGACGCTCGCAAACGCGTAAAAGTATTGTCCGATCGTCTCAAAAAAAGAAAATTTTCAAAATCGAAAAATCTATTTTTTGAAAATGTAGAATTGTAGAGAATAAGGAAATGAAACTTTTTCCTATTGAATTTTCTTTTTCCAGGCGTTTATTTTTAATAATAAAAACGAAATATTGAAAAAAAGTTTCTCCCTGATTTAATTAGGTTTTAAAACTTAAATCATTCTAACTCGGCCAAATATAATTGAAATGAGTTCATATTTACAGGACATATTCAAAATACTCTAGCGATGCCTAGGAAATCATGAAAAAGTTGACTATCGCTTATTGTTTAACTATTTTTGAATGCAAAATGAGGTCAAACGATAATTGTGTTTTCTTGGTTTCGCCGGTAAAAAGTATCTAGGTAACTTCGACTTTCAAACAACTTCGAGAGAGTGATTTGTTCAACAATATTGAATGAAGTTTTTTGGAAAATCTCATATCGATTCGTTAAAAATTTACTGAGATATTCAGATTTGGAAAAAGTACTCGACGTAGCCCGCGCTGTCAGCGTGGGCAGACAGAGCACTCCTCGCGACGCATCAGCTAACAGCGCGGGCAGACGTCGAGTACTCTTTCCAATTCTGGATACCTCAGTAAATTTTTAACGAATCGATATGAGATGATCCACAAAACTTCATTCAATATTGCTGAACAAATCACTCACTGGAATTTTTTTGAAAGTCGAAGTTACCTAGATACTTTTTACCGGTGAAACCAAGAAAACACAATTATCGATTGACCTCATTTTGCAATTAAAAATGATTAAAAAATAAGCGATCGTCAACTTTTTCATGATTTCCTAGGTATCGCTAGAGTATTTTGAATATGTCCTGCGAATATGAACTCATTTCAATGATATTTGGCCGAGTTAGAACGATTTAAGTTTTAAAACTTATTTTAATCAGGGTGAAACTTTTTTTAAATATTTCCTTTTCATTAATAAAAATTAACGTTAGGCAAAAAAAATTCTGATACGAAAAAGTTTCAGTTCCGTATTCTCTACAATTCTAGATGATCAAAAAATTGATTTTGAAAATTTTCTTTTTTTTAAGACGATCGAACAATACTATTACGCGTTTTCGAGCGTTGTGCTGGTTATTGCACCCGACGGCTCAATTTCGACCAAAAAGGATGACTTTTCAACAAAATTATTGAATTTTCAACTAAACAGTTTCATTTTTATCCAAAAAAGATTTCAATTGATTTTTCAACAACAAAATATGAATTTTTCTCAAAAGGTAAATTTTCTACGAAATAGTGGAATTTTCAAGCAAATAATGAAATTTACTACTAAAAAGATAATTTTCATGAGGAAGCAACTGCAAAAAAAGAAATATAAATCCAAAGCAAATGAATTACTAACAAAAATGTTATATCAGGGTTACCGCAAAGCTTAATTTTAAAAATTTCCTAATATTTCCCTGACCAATTTTTCATTTTCCCTGGCCATTAATATTCAAAGACCAGAATATTACCTTTGAAAAATTTTTCACCTAGATTCTTATATAAACGGAATAAAACAATTTCAAATCAAAATTGAACAATTGCAAATTTATTCTGCTTGACGGTTATTTAAAGTTATAGAAATTTCCTGACTTTTACAAGATTTTTTTTTCTAAATCCCTGACTTTTCCCTAACTTTTTAAAACATTGTTGTTGGCTAGGTTCCTTTTTTCACTCATCAGGTTTCTTTGCAATTCTTGAAATATTTTGAAATCCTTATGAATTCTTGGAAATATTTGTGAAATCTTTCTGAAATCTTTTTTAGTCTTATGAAATCATTGAAATATTTAAAATCATTGTAAAATCTTTTGAAATATGTATTCGAACAAAATTTTAAATCGTTAAAAATCTTTCAAATATTTTGAAATCTTCGAAATCTGGGGTACTGAAGTCTTTGAAATTCTTTTGAAATCTTTATAAATTTTTTATGAAATCTTTAAAATATTTGAAATCTTTTGAAATCTTCTGAAAAATTTTGAAATCGTTTAAAATTTTTGAAATTTTTGGAAATTTGGTTTACCATAACCTTTTTAAAATCCTTGAAATCTTTTGAATGTTTTTAAATCTTTGAAATCTTTTGAAATATTTGTGAAATCTTGCTTAAATCTTTGTTTGGGAAATATTTTTTATTTATTGAAATTATTGAATTATTTTTATTTTTTATATTAATAAACAAAGAGCGAAAATGAGAGATTTTTTAATTATTATTTTTTATCTTTAAATAAATAACTTAATTAATCCCATTCTCGATGAAAATGAATGTCGAAGTATCTAAAGAATATGAAAAATTAACAGGATATTGAATCCAATTGTTATAAATTATTATAAATATTTAGTTGAAAATTCATGTATTTTGTCAAAAGTTATTTTTTTTATAGAAAATTAAAAATTTTGGTTAAAAATTCATTTCTTTGGTTGAAAGTGAGTTTTTTCATTTGAATTTAATTTTTTTGACTGAAAATTTATCTTCTTCGGTTAAAAATTCAACTATTTGTTTGGAAAGTTCAGCATTTGGTTAAAACTATATGAAACGCTCAGAGCAAAAGCGAACTAAAAAAAAAAA
>CAKNYM010050370.1:117123-128519 GCA_932195095.1 Andricus curvator
GTAAAGACTTGATTTGGTAAATACTTGATTTTGTAAAGACTTGAGTTGGTAAAGACTTGAGTTGGTAAAGACTTGATTTGGTGAAGGCCTGAGTTGGTAAAGTCTTGATTTGGTAAAGACTTGATTTGGTGAAGACCTGAGTTGATAAAGATTTGATTTTATAGGATCCCAAAAAACCCCATAAGAGAAAAATTGGGTTTTCCATATTTTTGGCGCTAATTATGATTTTTTTGCGGTTTTTAAAATACAATTTGTTTCTAATCCATAAAATATCATTTTCTACTATTAATAAGATCTTTAAATAAATTGTTCAAAAAATTAGGTAATAATTAATTTAAGTTGACAAATATTATTGCTTTAACAACTTATTATTATTTTTAATAATATTTCTTTGAATAAGGTTAGAAAATAATTGTTCACACATATTATCCTCACTAACTATCTTCTTCTATATAAACTTAAATTTTAACTTTCAGTCTACTTTTACTTAGTGAGATGATAATTAATGCAAGTTCACAAACATAATTGTTTAATCAGTTTATTATTGTTGTTGGGTTTTCTGAAATTTGCAGCTTTTCTTTGACTTTTTAGTTAGGAACAATTAACAAATATTAATATTTATTCAAACAAAAAGGCTCTCATTAACTACTTCAAGGGAAATTTGAAGAATTTATTCAAATATCTGTTTTATTTCAGAAAAATGATTCACAAAAAGAAGAGATTGTTTTAAAAAATGATTCTCTATATTATTTATTCATTATTTTTTCATAACTAAAAAGCCAAAGTAAAGATAAAATTGTCAAAACCGTAACTTTCTAGCATTATTCTAAGATAATATTTTCAAAAATCATAATAAATTGTTCAAATAATTATGTTTGTTAATTCCAATTAATTATTAACACACTCTAATTGAAAAGTTGACAAAAGATGGAAAATTTCAGAAAGAAACCGCAACTATCTAGTATTACTACAGAATAAGATAATCATAAACAATAATAACTTGTTTAAACAATTAGGTTTGTTAAATTGCGTTAATTTTTACCTCGCTCTGAGTGAAAAGTGCACAAAAAGTAGAAAATTTCAGAAAAAACTGCCACTTTTTAGCATTATTCTAAGAGAATATTATTATAAATAATAATTAATGTTTTAAACAATTTTTTATGTCAAATGTAATTTATTATTTCATCGCTCTAACTGAAAAGTTGAAAAATTCGGAAAAAACTACTTTCTAACTCTATTCTATGATAACAATGTTATTAACAATAATAAATAGTTCAAACAATTTATTTAAACATATATTTATGAATATAAGGTAATAATTTATATATTATAAACGATTTATATTTTAAAAAACCGCAAAAAAATCATAATTAGCGCCAAACATTCGCAAAATCCAATTTTTCACTTATGGGGTTTTTTTTGGGATCCTATAAAACAAACTTATGGGGCTGATATTCAAACAAAAATTTATTCATATTTTATAGCTAATGGTGAAGAGAAATGTTGAGTTTCTATTCCATTCACCTGATATCAAGATTCTGAATAAAATTTACAAAAACATCTTTTTTTTCTTATGGGAAATACGTGTTAAACTTCATGGGGTTTGCGAAATCTCTAAGTATCCAATAAAAATATTGTTATTTAAATTAATTCATTATTTATTTATTTACTTGATTTAATTTATTTTTTTATGGATTCGAACTTTGGGGGCAAAATCCATGACAATTCGCGAAAAAAAAATTTCCAATGTATTTTTGCTTGAGCTAATTAATTTTTATTATTTCCAAATCAAAGAAAAATTACATGAAAGCTATGATAAAAAAAATCATAATTCATTTATCATTGTTCCGGCTCATCGGTCATTTTTAGCACTTGATAACGCAGCATTTCTTGCCTGAAACAAAAAAAAATATTTTAAATATCGATATCAGATATAAAATTTCAAAAATGCTTGTGTTTTTCAATTTTTCAAAAACAATCGTTACTAAATTTACCAAATATTTTTCTGGCAACTACATACGCCAAATTTTTATAACGGGTCATTTTGTCTCATGCAAAAACTTTTTTTAATTAAAAAAAAAAAATTCCACTTTAAAAATGAAATTTCCATTAGAAAAGAAAAAAATAAAATCCGAACAAAACTTTTTTTTTAAGTCTATTCTTACCGCCACAGTTGATCACGCAGTAATTTCCCGCAGAACTTGCACCTGCAAAAAATTAAAGAACAGATAAATTAATCATTTTTTTCAGCTTGAATAAAATGAATGTTATCTAAATAATATATGATCAATAATAATAATCAACGCAAGAAAGGTGTCCAGCATTTTGATATATAAAATGTAATTTGTAGATTTTTGAAAATTTCAAAAATGAAGCTTTTCAAGAATTTTAAAAGGTTTCAAGATAATTAAAAATTTTCTTAAAATTCTTGGGAAAATGTAAATCGATTTATTATTTTGAAAGTAAATTCATTAGAAAATTGACAAAGATTTCAAAAGATTTTTAATCATTTTCTAAAATTTCGAAAAAGAATGGGAAAGATTTTTCAACCAAATCTTTCAGTTAGCGAGATTATAAAGATTTATAAAAAATGCGAGTAAGTTTAAGACATTTCGAAATTTTAAAAAGATCCAAAATTAATTTAAAAGTTAAAAATATTTCGAAGGTTTTAAAAAATGGATATTTTTGAATATTTGGAAAAATTTTTTGAAGCTTCCTAAGGATTTTGAAAGGATTCACGTTAATAAAAAAATGTTCTTAGAATTCATGGAAAAATTTGAACTGACTTTTTATTTTGAAAAATTAATTTTCAGATAATATTTGAAAACATTTCAAAAGATGACAAAAGATTTTAAAAGATTAAAAAAGCTTTATGAAATCGTAATGACAGATTCTCGAAGATTTTACGGCAATTTTTGTAATTTTTCAGAATTTTAAGAAAGTTTTTGGAAAAATTCGAATAATTTAAAAAGATATTAAGAAGGTTCAGAAGTTTTGGGAATAGTTAAAAAAATAATTTGAAATTTGAAAATATTACAAAAAATTTAAAACAAAATGTAAATTTTTGAATTTTTCAAACAAAAATTCGAAGCTTTTTAAGAAGTTTGAAAGGATTCAAGAAAATAAAAAAAATTTCTAAATATTCCTGGGAAAATTTAAACTGATTTTTTATTTTGTAAATAAATTTTAAGAGAAAATTGACAAAGATTTCAAAAGATTTTTAATTATTTTCTAAAATTTCGAAAAAAAAATAGGAACGATTTTCAAACAAAATCTTTCCATTAGCAAAATTTCCAAATTTTATACAAAATTTGAACAAAAAATTAAAAGATTTCACGATAATAAAAAAGATTTCTCATAATTCATGGGCTAATTTAAACTGATTTTTTATTTTGAAAAATTAAGTTCAAGACAATGTTGAAAAATAATTTTAATTTCAAAAGATTTCCAAAACTGTCAAAACAGATTCTGAAGATTTTAAGGCAATTTTTGTAATCTTTGAGAATTTTAAGATAATTTTTGGAAAAATTCGAATAATTTTAAAATATATTTAGAAGGTTTAAAAGTTTCGGAAATAGTTGAAAAAATAATTTGAAATTTGAAAATATTTCAAAAAAATTGTTAACAAAATGTAAATTTTTATGATTTCGGAAAAAATGTATAAGCTTTTTAAGAAGTTTAAAAGGGTTCAAAAAAATAAAAAAAGTTTTTTAAAATTCCTGGGAAAATTTAAACTGACTTTTCATTTTGAAAATAAATTTTGAGAGAAAATTGACAAAGATTTCAAAAGATTTTAAATTATTTTCTGAAATTTCGAAAAAGAATAGGAAAGATTTTCAAGCAAAATCTTTCCATCAGCAAGATGTAAAATGTTATGAAAAATTTTAAGAAAAAAAATTTCAAAAAGTTTCACGATAACAAAAAATAATTCATGAGATAATTTAAACTGATTTTTTATTTTGAAAAATTAATTTTAAGATAATATTTTTAAAAATTTTAACATTTCAAAAAATTTACAAAATTGTCAAACCAGAATCTGGAAGATTTGAAGAATAGTTTTTCAATTTCCCGGAATTTCAAGAAAAAGTTTGGAAGAATTCGAATAATTTGAAAAGATATTTAGAAGGTTTAAAAGTTTTTAAAATGGTTGAAAAATGATTTCAAGTGAGAAAAGATTTTCAAACATTTTAAACAAAATGTAAATTTTTGAAGATTTCGAAAAGAATTTCGAAGCTTTTTAAGATGTTTGAGAGGTTTCAAGAAAAAAAAAAATTTCTTGAGATTCCTGGGAAATTTTGTAATTACTTTTTATTTTGGAAAATCAATTTTTAAAGAAAATTTGAAAAATTTTCAAAATATTTCAAAATATTATTATAATTTTAAAATATTTCCACAAATTTCGAAAATATCTGGAAAATTTAAAGGCAATTTTTTTGATTTTGGAAGATTTTTGCACAATAGAACTAATAGAACTGACAAAAATGTAAGACTTATTATTTAATATGAAATTTTAATATCACATTTTTGGTTGAAATAATTAATTTTCTACCAAGAAAAGGGGAATTTTCAACAAAATAGTTCAATTTTCAACCAAACTGATGAATCTTTGTTTACAAAAAAATTAATTTTTAACAAAAAGTTTAATTGTTGATATTTCCACAAAAAAATATTTCAATTCTCAATAAAAAACTGTTCAATTAAACCAAAAAATACGATATTTCAACAAAAGAGTTAAATTCTCAAACAGGAAAGATTTTTCAATCAATAGAGAAAAAACCTCATCCAAAATGTTGAGTTTTCAAGTCATAAAGACGAATTTTTGAGAAAAAAAAAGTTGAATTTACAACTCAAAAATAGGCATTTTCTAACAAAATAATTGAATTTTTGGCTAAAAAGACGATGAATTTTCAATAAAATTTGATCAATTTTCAACTAAAATGATGCATCTACAGTGAAAAAAATAATTTTTAATTAAATACTTAATTGAATTTTCAACCCAAAAGATGAATTTTCTATAAAAAAAAGGCAAATTTTCAACAAATAGATGAATTGGCAACCAAAAAAGATAAATTTTCAATCGACAGATGGACTTTCAATCAAAAGATTAAATATCTATAAACAAAATTTTCGACGGAAAATGAAAATTTTTAGTTACTAAAATTAATTTTAAATAAAAAAATACTAATTTTCAGGCACAGAAATGAATTTTCAACCAAAACGAATAATTTTCAACAAAATAGATTAATTTTCAAACAAAAAGTTTAATTTTACACTCAGAAAAGACAAATTTGTAACAAAATATATGAATTTTCCACTAAAAAACATAAATTTTCAACAAAGAATAAAATAATTTAATTTTCAGTTAAAGAAATATGTTTTTAAGCAAATAAAATAAATTTTCAACTGAATATATAAATTTGCAATCAAACAAATTAATTTTCTGCCAAAAAGATTGAATGTCCATAAAGAAAAAATCGACATAAAATGACATTCAATATTTTATTAAAAAAAAATTAATTTTTAATAAAACAAACTAATTTTTAACCAAAGAAATTATTTTCCGACCAAAGAGGTTAATTTTTTACCCAAAAATAATGTTTTAAATAAAATACATGAATTTTCAACCAAATATTTTCATTTCTAATGAAATTTTCAACCAAAAAGGTTAACTTTGTACCAAAAAAAAATATTTTTTTGAAGAAAATAGATGAATTTTCCACTAAAAAAGATAATTTTTCAACAAAAAATAAAATAATTCAATTTTCAGTTAGAGAAATAAGTTTTTGAGCAAATAAAATAAATTTTCAACTAAATATATAAATTTGCAACCAAACAACTGAATTTTCTGCCAAAAAGATTAAATGTCTATAAAGAAAAAATCGACATAAAATTTAATAAAATTTGTAATTAAAAAATAATAATTTTCAACAAAAGAAACTAATTTTTAACCAAAGAAATTATTTTTCAACCAAAAAGATCAATTTTCTACCAAAAAATAATTTTTTTAACAAAATACATAAATTTTCAACCAAATATTTCCATTTTTAATGAAATTTTCAACAAAAAAAGTGAATTAGTCAACAAGATGATTAATATTCTACCACAAAATACAAAGTTTCAACAAAATACGGAAATTTAAAAACAAATAGTTTAATTTTCAACTGAAGAAGATTTATGTTCAACCAAATATGAAATAGTTAAAATATCAGCTAAAAAACTAATTTTCAAAAAATACTAATTTTCAAGCCAGTGAAATGAATTTTGAACCACAAAAATTAATTGTTTACCAAAAAAGATTATTTTTCAACAAATATATGAATTTTCAACCAAAAAAGATGAATTTTCAATCAAAAGATGAACTTTCAACCAAAAGATTAAATATCTATAAAAAAAAATTTCGACGGAAAATCAAAATTTTCAGTTACTCAAATTAATTCTAAACCAAAAAGATTGATTTTCCACCAAAAAGAATAATTATTAACAAAATACATGAATTTTCAAACAAAAAGTTTAATTTTCTACTCAAAAAAGATAAATTTGTAACAAAATAGATGAATTTTCAACTAAAAAAGATGAATTTTCAACAAAGAATAAAATAGTTTAATGTTCAGTTGGAAAAATATTTTTTTAAGCAAATAAGATAAATTTTCAATAAAATGGTTACATTTTCAACCAAACAAATGAATTTTCTGCCAAAAAGATTAAAAGTCTAGAAAAAAAATTCGACGTCAAATATAATAGTGAAATTTTTAGCTAAAAAAATTAATTTTCAATGAAAAAAACTAATTTTCAACCAAAGAAATGAAATTTCAACCAAAAATATTAATTTTCTACCAAATAAGAATAATTTTTAACAAAATACATGAATTTTCAACCAAAAAGTTTTATTTTCTACTCAAAAAAAGAAAAATTTTCAACAAAATAGATGACTTTTCCACTAAAAAAGATAAATTTTTAACAAGTAATAAAATAGTTCAATTTTCAGTTGGAGAAATCAGTTTTTAAGCAAATAAAATAAATTTTCAACTGAATATATAAATTTTCAAGCAAACAAATGAATTTTCTGCCAAAAAGATTAAATGACTATAAAGAAAAAATCGACATAAAATTTAGTTGAATTTTAAACAAATTTAATTTTTAATAAAATAAACTAATTTTTAACCTAAGAAATAAATTTTTAACCAAAAAGAATAATTTTTAACAAAATACATGAATTTTCAAACAAAAATTTAATTTTCTACTGAAAAAAGACAAGTTTGTAACAAAATAGATGAATTTTCAACTAAAAAAGATAAATTTTCAACAAAGAATAAAATAGTTTAATTTTTAGTTAGAAAAATAATTTTTTAAGCAAATAAAATAAATTTTCAATGAAATAGTTACACTTTCAACGAAACAAATGAATATTCTGCCAAAAAGATTAAATGTCTAGAAAAAAAATTTGACATAAAATAGAATAGTGAAATTTTTAGTTAAAAAAATTAATTTTCAATAAAAAAAACTAATTTTTAACCAAAGAAATGAAATTTCAACCAAAAATATTAATTTTCTGCCAAAAAATAATAATTTTTAACAAAATAAATGAATTTTCAACCAAAAAGGTTAACTTTTTGCAAAAAAAGAAAATTTTTGAACAAAATAGATGAATTTTCCACTAAAAAAGATAAATTTTCAACAAAGAATAAAATGATTCAATTTTCAGTTAGAGGAATATGTTTTTCAGCAAATGAAATATATTTTCAACTAAATATATAAATATTCAACCAAACAAATGAATTCTCTGCCAAAAAGATTAAATGTCTACAAAGAAAAAATCGACATAAAATTTAGTTCAATTTTTAATTTAAAAAAAATTAATTTTTAATAAAAGAAACTAATTTTTAACCAAAGAAATTATTTTTCAACCAAAAAGATTAATTTTCTACCAAAAAATCATTTTTTTAACAAAATAGATTAAATGTCTATAAAGAAAAAATCGACATAAAATTTAGTTAAATTTTTAATTAAAAGAATATAATTTTCAATTAAAGAAACTAATTTTTATCCGAAGAAATTATTTTTCAACCAAAAAGATTAATTTTAGACCAAAAAGATTAATTTTCTACCAAAAAATAATTTTTTTAACAAAATACATGAATTTTCGAACAAATATTTTTGTTTTTAATGAAATTTTCAACCAAAAAAGTGAATCAGTCAACAAAGAGATTAATATTCCACCACAAAATAAAGAAATTTTCATAACAAACAGTTGAATTTTCAACTGAAGAAGATTGATGTTCAACCAAACATGAAATAGTTAAAATTTCAGTTAAAAAAATTAATTTTCAAAAATTACTAATTGTCAAGCCAGTGAAATGAATTAAAACCAAGAAAATTATTTTTTCACCAAAAAAGATTAATACGGAATTTTTCATATAGTTGAATTTTGAACTGAAGAAGGTAAATGTTGAACCAAACATGGAATAGTTTTAGTTAAAGAAATTTCTTTAAATATCAACAAAATATTTAATTTTTGAAGAAAAAAAAGATTTTCCAACTAAAATGATGAATCATCAACCAAAAAAATGAATTTTGAACAAAGTAGTTCCATTTTGAGCTAAGTAGTTGAATTTTGAACCAAAAAAGTTTTTTCAGTCGCTATTTACGATTAGCGAAAATCATATAGAAATTTTCTAAAGAAAAGGGTAATTAGTATAATTTTCTAGTTGAATTAAACTACAGTTAGAAATACCTGAATTTCCGCAGCGAAGTACACATACTTTCTTATCTTCGTCTTTATCTAAAAATTTAATTTTTTTAAAATCAAACAAGTGTTCTTGTATTTTTTTAAACAATAAGGAAACAAAAGTGAGTAATTTATACCTGCACAGCATGTAATTTTGCAGCAAGAGCCGTTATCATCCTCACATTTTTCTACAGAAACGGTGCAACATCCGCAATCAATTTCACAGCAGGTACCAGTTACTCCTGTACAATTTTATAAACATGATCGAAAGAGTTTTATGAAAAAATTAATTCATCATTAACAGGTCGAAAATTCACTTACCTTTGCATTTAATTTGGAAGCCCGAGTCCTTTGCATAACAATTGCCATTACCTGCAAACAATAATTAAAATAAATTAAAATTATTTTAATTAATTAAAAAAAAAAATCTCCTTTCCCTCCGCTGGGAATTGAACCTCAGAACTTCCAATTGCCGGTCGGGTGCTTTCCAATTAAGCTACTAGAGAGATCGAGAGAAGAAACTTTTTCAGAAAATACGCGCATTATTTTACTAGACGGTACATGTAAAATTAATTTAATTTTTTTAATATCACTTGTAAAATCTAGCAAAACAATGCGTATATTTTCTGAAAAAAGTTTCTTCTTTCGATCTCTCTAGTAGCTTAATGGGAAAGTACCCGACCGGCAATCGGGAGTTCTGAGGTTCGATTCCAACCGGAGCGAAAGGAGAAGGTCTTTTTTCAGAAAAAAATTAATTAAAAAATTTGTTTATTTATATCTCCATCTAGTCTGAAAGGACGTTAGAAATTTCTGTTATTCTCTGATGATAATAAAGATTTCTTGCAAAATGTATAAGTGAGTTGTCGAGCCTAAATTACATAGAGTAACATTAGTTCAAGACGTTTAAAAATTATAAAATAAACAACAAAAATTGTGAAGACAAATTATTTGTTGATAGAATGTTTTCTACGATTATCCATAATTTTACGTCTTTTTTCAAGTTATATTGCAATAAATTTAAATAGAAACAATATTATAATGAAAAACATTTGCCTTAAGATCATCATTTTTTCTATTATAAACAAATTTAATAAACAAATGCATTATTCGGGCATTTGTCGGAAAAAATTCGTTTTTTTCAATGCCAGTCATTTCAGTTTGAAACTTCATCACAATTTTAGCAACATTCATAATTAGTTGATAAATGTTGTGATTTTTTTTTTTACAAATTTAATAAACAAATGAATTAATCAGGCATTTGTCCACGGAAAAATTCGTATTTTCGATGTCAACTTTTTTAATTAGGAACTTCATGATAATTTCAGCGAAATTCATAATTTTTTTATCAATTTTATGATTTTTTAAACAAATTTAGTAAACAAATGCATTATTGGGATATCTGTCGAGGAAAAATTATTATCTTTCGATGTCAGACTTTTAATTGGGATCTTCATAATAAATACAGAAAAATTCATGATTAGTTGATAAATTTTAAGATTTTTTAAAACAAATTTAATAAACAAATGCATTATTGAATAAATGAAAATAAATGAAAAACTTTTTTTTGGTGCAAAATTCAACTACTTAGTTTAAAGTAGAACTACTTTGTCAAAAATTCATTTTTTTTGGTTGATGCTTCATGATTTTAGTTTAAAATCATTTTTTTTCTTCAAAATTTAACTACTTTGTTAACATATTTTTAACTGAAAATTTAACTATCCATGTTTGGTTGAACATTTATCTTCTTCAGTTGAAAATTAAACTATTTGGTTACAAATTTCTGTATTTTGTTGAAACTTTGTCTTTTGAAGTAGAAAATTAATTTTCTTGGTGACTAATTCAGCTTTTTGGTTGAAAATTTATTTCTTTGTCTTGAAAATTAGCTTTTTTTAAATTGAAAATTACTTTTTTAACTAAAAATTGAACTATTTCATGCTTATTAGTTGGACATATCTTCTGCAGTTGAAAATTCAATTATTTGTTTATAAATTCATGTATTTTGTTAAAAATGACTCTTTTTTGGTAGAAAATTAATCTTTTTGGTTGAACATTCATTTCTTTGCTTGAAAATTAGTTTTTCTATTAAAAATTGATTTTTTTAACTACATATTTAACTACATTTTTTGTCGATTTTTTTATAGACATTTAATCGTAAATCCCTTAAAATCTCTTAAAATCCCTTAAAATAATTAAAATCCTTAGAATTTTCTTTAAAATGTTCAAATCTCTTAAATAATACCTTGGCATCTTTTAAAATATCCTAAAATATATTCAAATCCTTTGAATCTTTTGAAATCCCTTAAAATAATTAAAATCCTTAGAAATATATTGAAAATGTTTAAATCTCTTGAAAAAGCCTTTGAATCTTTAAAAATATCCTAAAATATATTCGAATCCTTTAAAATCCCTTGAATCTTTTTACAGCACTTTAAAAATCCTTGGAAGTTCAAAAAAAATTCCTCAAATCTATAAAATCCTTTGGAATCATTTTAAATGATATATTCACTTGTAATCTTTTGAAAAATCGTTGGAATTATTTAAGATACTATCAAAACTTTAGAATCCTTTGGAATTCCATCAAAATATTGAAATCTATTAAAAATTTATTGGAATCTTTTAAAATACCCTAAAATATTTCAAATCCTTCAAAATCTTTTGAAATCCCTTAAAA
>CAKNYM010050371.1:0-21170 GCA_932195095.1 Andricus curvator
AAAAAAAACGGTCCAAAAAATTTTCAAAATGCCCTCACTTTTTGAATGTTCATCTAAAATGGCTGGCTAACGAACTTGACCTTTCGTTTAGGAGACTAAAAGAGTATAGCAAAGGCCAGTCAAATCGGTCAATTCTTTCGAAAGTTATCGTGTTCACAGACAGACATACAGACAGACAGACAGACACATTCGTAAAAACCTGTTTTTTGGGTTCAGGGGGTCTCAAAACGTGGACATTTGACAAAAACCGGGGGGGTCAAATTTTACACAAATCTAATACCTTCTCTAGATGAGAATGTAAAAAGTAATTTCTACCAAAGCGGATGAATTTATAAATCAAAAAGATAAATTGAAAAAAAATAGTTGAATTTTCTGTTAAAAAATATTTTAGTTGACTTTTCACGATCAAAACATGAATTTTCAACCAAGAAATAAGTTTCTACGAAAAAAATTGAATCTTCAATCCAAAAAGACGAATTTTTTCAACCAAAAGAGATGAATTTTCAACGAAATAGTTGAATTCTCTACTAAATAGTTGAATTTTTATCAAAAAAAAAAAAAAACATTGTATTAAAACAGATGAATTTTTAATAAAAAATGGACACATTTTTTCTTCCTAGTTGAACTTCCATCCAGAAAAGCTTTCAGTTCATTTTTTCACACCACAATAATAATTTAAAACAAAAAGTAAATTTTTTACGAAATAGTGAAATTTTCAACATAACAGTTGCATTTTTATGCAAGAAAGATGTAATTTCTCTTCAAACAGATGAATTTTTAATTCAACAAAAAAAAATTTCAAAAAAATAGTTGAATTTTTATTCAGAAAAGATTTCAGTTCTCTTTTCAACACCAAAATATTAAATTTAACCAAAAAGGAAGTTTTCTACAGAACAGTTAAGTTTTCAACCACCAGCAGAATTTTCAACCAAAAAGTATATATATACTTTTCAACAAATTTTTTTAATTTTAAACCAAACAGTTGCAGTTTTATTCAAGAAAAATTAAAATTCTACTAAAACAGGTGAATTTTTAAATCAAAAAGACAAATTTTCAAAAACAAAGAGTTGAATTTTCATCAAAGGTGATTTCAATAGACTTTTCTACAGAAAAATACAAATTTAAAAAAAAAAGTAAATTTTCTAAGAAATAGTCGAATTTTTAAGACAACAGTTGCATTTTTGTCCAAGAAAGATGCAATATTTCTACTAAAAACAAAATGAACTTGAAATTAGAAACTTTAAATTAGAAAGACAAATTTTCAGAAAAAATATATTAAAATATTTAATTAAAAACGATACATTTTTAACCAAAAATGAAATAGCTGAATTTTCAGTTTAAAAAATTGATTTCAAACTTGAAAAACGAATTTTTAACAAAATAATTAAATTTGCAACCAAAGAGATGAATCTTCAACTAAGAAAATGAATCTTTAACGAACTAGTTTGACTTTCAACCAAGTAATTAATTTTCTACCAATTTTCAACCAACAAAATGAATTTTGAACAAAGTAGTAGAACTTTTAACCAAGAAGGCATTTTCATCGAAAAAAGGTGAATTCTCAAAGAAAAATGTAATATGTAGTTGAAGTTTTAACTTAGGGAATCCATTTTTAGTTAAATCTTCAACTATTAAAATGAATTTTGGACAAAGTAGATCAACTTTCAACCAAGTACTTGAATTTATATCCAGAAAAGATGAATTTTTAACAAAATATTTCAATTTTCAACCAAATGGTAGAATTTTTAAACAAAAGAGATGAATTCGGAAACAGAAATATACTAGAAGACTTTTCAATTGAGAAGAATTAACTTACAACCAAAAATAGTTGGATTTTCTTATTGTGCTGTATTAATTTAGTTCGCATTTATGAGGAAAAACGAGAAAAGGGGGTAGTTTTTTTGAAAACAGGGGAAAAAAGAACAATTCTTTAAGAAATAGGGAAAAAGAGGAGAAAGTATGTCTCTTTTAAGTGGCTGTACTTAAATTACGTAACGGATAAGACTTTTCATTTACCAAGAGAAGGCAGGAAATATATTTGAAAGTTTATGGGACTAGATAGTCTGAATAGTCTAATTTATTATCTGTTGATTGTCTTGGAGGCCATCCAGTTTGAGTATCTGACTATTCGTTGGTTTATCTATAGCCCTAATGGGTGTGTCTAGTGTTTGTGCCAGTGGGCGTGAATAGTGGACGTGAATAGTAGGCGTGAACAGTGGGCGTGAATAGTGGGCGGGAGTAGTAGGCGCGAATATTGGGCGTGAATAGTGGGCGTGAAAAGTATATGTGACCAGTAGGTGTGGCTAGAGGTAAAGAGAATCACGGTTAAGTGACTACTAGAAACCTATCTTTTGAGATTATCCAAATTAATTTTGGTGCATTGCTAAATTCCGTTTCTAAGACGCGGAGTTAATAATAGTACACGTTAGATGCAGAAAATGTGAGCTTCTTGTTTTTACTTGGTGTGGCTAATGAGTGTTGCTGCGACCGTCCCTAAGGGGCGTTTCTAATGAGCGGTGACTCGTGGGAGTGGATAATGGGTGGAGCCCGTGGATTTAGCTACTGAGCGTGGTTAGTGGTCGTGACAATCATTATTAGGGGACTTCCAAGGAACTGTCTTTCAAAATCATCTGGGGGTCTGGAAAATAATTTTAGTGCATTGCTAGATTCCGATTCTAAAAGGCGGAGTTAGTATGTGTATAGGCTGGACGTGGGTAGTGGATGCTTCTTGTATTTGTCCCTACCTAGTGTTTTTACATGGTGTGGATAGTGGTTGCTAATAATTAGCGTTTTTGGTAGGCATTACCGGTGGGTGTGGACAGTGGGTGTGGCAAGCGGATTTAGCTACAGAAGCGTGGTTAGTGGTCGTTGCAATCATTTTTAGGGGACTCCTAGGAAACTGTCTTTCGAGATCATCTAGATTATTCTAAAAGGCGGAGTCAGTAGGTGTCTAGGTCAGAGTGGACAGGCGGTGCTTCTTGTTTTTGCTTGAAGTGGCTAATGAGTGTTGCTCGCGACCATCGATAAGGGGCGTTTCTGATGGACGGTGACTCGTGGGTGTGGATAGTGGGTGGAGCCAGTGGATTCCGCTACTAGGCGTGGTTGGTGGTCGTTAAAATCATTGTTAGGGGACTTCTAGGAAACTGTCTTTCAAGATTATCTAGGGGCCTGGAAAATAATTTCAGTGCATTACTATTTCGCATTCTAAAAGGCGAAGTTAGTAGGTGTATAGGTTAGACGTGGGTAGTGGGTGCTTCTTGTGTTTGTCCCTGTTGGGTGTTTTTACATGGTGTGGATAGTACTTGTCGTTGATTAGCGTTTCTTGTAGGCGTTACCAGTGGGTGTGGATAGTGAGTGGGGCCAGTGGATTTGGCTACTAAGCGTGGTTAGTGGCCGTTGAAATCATACTTAGGGGACTTCTAGGGAACCGTCTTTCAAAATTATCTAGGGGTCTGGAAAATAAGTTAAGTGCATTCCTAAATTCCTATTCTAAAAGGAGGAGTTAGTAGGTGTCTAGATTAGACGTAGACAGAAGGGTGCTTCTGGTTTTTACTTGAAGTAGCTAATGAGTGTTGCTCGCGACCATCGCTAAGGAGCGTTTCTGGTGAACGCTGACTCATGGGTGTGGATAGTGGGCGGGGCCAGTGTATTTGGCTAATAAGCATGGTTAGTGGTCGTTTCAATCATTGTTCGGAGGCTTCTAGGGAACTGTCTATCAAGATTATCTAGGGGTCTAGAAAATAATTTTAGTGCATTACTAAATTCTCATTCTAGAAGATGAAGTTAGTTTCTGGTAGGCGTTACTCCTGGGTGTGGATAGTAGGTGAGGCCAGTGGGCTCGGCTAGTGAGTGTCGCTAGTGGTCGTGGCAACTGTTTTTAGAATAATGCTAGGAGCCAGTTGATGAGAGTATAGATTGGACACGGAAAGTGGTTTTTGCTAGTGTTTATCGCTACTGGTTGTTTCTGATGGGCGTGACAAGGAAGCGTGACAGATAGGCGTAGATAGTGGGTGTTGCTAGTGGGCGTGTCTAGTATGTTATTGGGCGTGGAACTTGGTCGTAGTTTGAGATATATGATCATTTTAAAACAGGTTTCCATCCATACGCACCCAGGAATAAAAAGGCACGCCGAGAACTATTAAGATATAATCAATGCCTTGGGACTTTTTGATTGGAAAAGAGTTTGAGGGTAGATTAAATGAGCTTCTTGCACCCGAGTAAACTTTAAATCCGTTCCTGCCCAGGGCATGTGTATCGGTAGGTATATGCGTGATCGGCTATCTGAGAGACTGTGACAAGCTGCGACCCGGGTTGGAATTATTAGCGAATTTGCATCTTAATGGAACTACCTACCCAAGCGAGCGAAGCGTACGCTCGCTTCCAGCCCACGTCATAATTTCTCGCGCTATTCGCTCCCAACGGCGAAGACGAAGAAGGTGAGACGAGAAGCAAGAAAAATGCCCTTCCGTTCTCTTAAAATAGCAGGCAGGCTTCTGTTTACGAGTAAAGGTCAAAATTCTTTTACCGTGGGACAAAATCATCACAGGAGATTAATCACTGACCTCTTCCTGTTAAAAGAGGATGTGAGCTCGATTAACAAGTATCGAACGTGATTGGATCATCTCCAGGGTGGCCGTATAAGTTTATTTTCAGGATTCTCTGATTTTTCCTGGACTTATAAATATAATGAAACAATTTTTAATTTATTATTATCAGGGCTACCGCAGACTCATTTACTTGAAAATTGACATATTTGTACCGGAAAAAAGTGACCAAAGGTGACTAATGTCTAACCCTGAAAGTGACTGAACGGGGAAAATAGTTTATTGAAATTTAAGTGACTGACTATGAATCTGCACTTAAATGTCAATGAACAAGAAAAATTGAAAATTATTCGATTAAACTTATAAAGAACACAGGTGAATTTTAACGAATTCAGGATAAATTCATAGGTCTTCAAAACAATTCAAGCTAAATTTAGAAGAATTCAAATAAATTGTGATTTTTTTTAATTCATTGATTTCAGTAATAATGATAAGTAAATATTAGAAAATGCATTGAATTCAATAAGTTTCGAATAAGTTTATAAAAGTTTGAAGGAATTCAAAAGAATTTGGTGAAATTCTTTAGAATTCAAGGTGAATTTAAAAGACTTTAGGATGAATTAAACACTTTAAAAAATCCATTGAATTGAGTAGAATTCAGTGAATTTAGAAAAATTAAAGTGAATTCAACAAATTCAAGATAATTCTGAAGAAATAAAGATAAATTAATAATATGATTGAATTTATTGAAAAAAATATCTATTAAATATCTTTCGAATCTTTTACAATGCCAAAAAAAAAATGTAATCTTTTGAAATCTTTTAAAATACCCTGAAATATGTTAAATCCTTATAAATTTCTTCAAATTGATTAAATCTACTTTAAACTCCTTTGGAATTTTTAAAAATTCCCTGAAATTTTTCAATTCCCTTTGAATCTTTTAAAATACTCAAATAATATTTCAAATCCATTGAAATCCCATTAAGTTATTGAAATGAATTGACCAATTCCTTAGAATCTTTTGAAATACGCCAACATATTTCAAATCCTGTAAAATCTTTTGAAATTCGTTTGAAATATTTTGATTCATCTTAAAACTTTATAAAACCTCTTTAAAACCTGACGTCAATTTTTTCAAATCGCTCAAAATCATTCAAATCCTTGGAGATTCCTTGACATTTTTTAATTTCTATAAAATGTCTTGCAATATTGTAAAATAACCTAAAATATTGGAAATGCTTTGAAATCTTTTGAAATCCATTGCAAATTTTTAAAGCTCTTAAAAATTCTTTAATTTTTTCTAAAATACCCCAAAATCCTTTGAAATTCCTTCAAACGATTGAAATATATCGACAATTTTTCCCTTGAAACTTTTTAAAGGTCTTGAAAATTCCTTAGAAAAATTAGAAAAAATTCCCTAAAATCTTTTAAATCTTTGTATCGCTTTGAATTATTAAAACCTAATACAAAATTCCTTGTAATCTCTTAAGATACCCTATAATATTTCAAATCCATTGAAATCTTCTGAAATGCCTTGAAACTTTTTAAAGCTTTAGAAAATTTCAGTGTGGAATGTTCAACAAACAAAAAATTACATTTTCACAAAATTGTTGGATTTTCTAAAAATTAAAAAAAAAGAAGAATTTTTAACAAAACAAATGAATTTTCGAACAATTAGATGAATTTACATGCAAGAAAATCAATTTAATACCAAGAAAAAAACTTTTTAGCAAAATATATGAATTTTATACCAAAAAAAAAGAATTTTCAACAAATAAATTCATTTTTAAACCAAGTAATTGAATTTTCGAATAAAAAGATCAATTTTCAACCAAATAGTTTAATTTTTAACTAAAAAAGATCAATTTTGCACCAAAAATAGAATATTTATATTTTGTATAGAAAAAAATTAATTTTCAACAAAATAAAAACGAATTTTCAACAAAATAGTTGAGTTTTCATACAAGAAAATTGATTCGTTACAAAAAAGAAGATTATTAGCAAAACACATGAATTTTCTACCGAAAAAGAAGAATGTTTAGCAAAATAAATGATTCTTCAAACAAGTAGTTGAATTTTAAAATAAAAAAGATCAATTTTTAGCCAAATAGTTCAATTTTTATCGAAAAAAGATCAATTTTCCACAAAAAATAGAATAGTTTTATTTTGAATTCAAAAAATTCTTTTTTCACAAACAAGCACGAATTTACAACCGTATTATCACATTTTCAACCTAAGAATTAATTTTCTATGCAAATATATAGTTGAATTTTCAAACAAAAACAAGAATGTTCAACGAAGAATATTAATTTCGTGCCGAAAAAGACAAACTTGCAACTCGTAAATGAATTTTCAAACAATTAGTTTAATTTTCAACTAAAAAAGATAAATTTCTACTCAGTAAAAAAATCAATTTTAAGCCAAAAAACAACGATTTTTAAACAAAATAGTCGAAAACTATTTGGATGACCTATTTAAATTACTTCGATTTAATTGGATTACTCTGTATTACGAGTTAATTGTTTAGACTACCTAGATTACCCCTCACGATACACACTATCAAAAAGTTACGTATGATACACACATGGGCATTTTTCACCCGGCGACTCTTTGGAAGCTTCTATCTCCTGACTAAATTAATCAATTTGAACGACTTTTTTTTAAATCGATGGGAAATTTACTTTGGAAGACGAATAAAATATATATATTTCGTTTTATACAACGGGGAAAAATTTATTTACAAAAAACCGAAGAACAATTTTCGTTTTTTTTTTCGAAAATTCATTTTTTTTCAAATGCTTGCAGTTTCATGAAAAATTAATATTTTTTAACTTCCAATATGAGAGATATATAGCTAAAATGTTGAACTTTAAGGTAGTATTATTGGTTTTTGTATTTATTTCAAAATCTGAACTAGTGACATTCTCACTGGTTGAACCAGTGACATTTTCACTGGCTGAACCAGTGACATTTTCACTGCTTGAATCAGTATTGTAAATTATCACTGGTGAACCAGTGACTTTCCGATTTTGACTGGGTAAACCAGTAAGTGATTCAACTAAAACAGCATTACTGAATATATCAGTGACTACATTTTTTATTTTTTTATTTTCCGTATATTTTTCAAAGTGCATGGGGATCGTCCATATATTACGTAAGACGTTTTTTTTTGTTTATAGCGTTCTGTCCTTTTCAACTTCACAGCAATTTTATTCTCGTCTTCATTTAAACAAAAGAAAAACGTCTTACGTAATGTATGGACGATCCCATGGGTAGCTGAAACATAGTTGGCTGTTAGGGATTACAAGGATGAAACTAATTTTTGTTTTACCTGGAACGAGGTGAAAATAATGAGTAAAAGAAATTTCGAAAATTGTATAGTTTCCTTGATAAACGTTGCAGACTTCAGTCACATCCATTTATCGAATGAAAACGAACTTTATTGTGTGCTACTGTTTGTGTTAGAGATATTTGGGCCTGGCTGCAAGAAGCAGGGGATACACCCGACTCTCGGTTTAGCCACTCGCGGTTTAGTAATTACTAGAACTGCTGGGCCACGCAGTTACTCAACGCGCAGGGCGAGAGACGGTTCCGACTCTTGCTTGAAAAACAATAGCAGCGTAGCGAAAAGGCGCAGTGCGCGGGTACTCGCATACAGAGATTGCACAATATTATGCATTACAATTGGAAACTGTTCAGGCGGCCTTTCGCTTAAAAGTGTGAAGGCCTTCGGCCACTTGAGTTTGACTTTGGGCACCCCGGCCCTCATTTTTTACTGTGAGAGTAAAGTGCTGTTTTTAAAAGATAATATTGCAAAGTTGATCACAAAAGTGATGAATGGTATATGGTAATGCTACTACTAAATTACTACAGTACAGCTAAATAAAGAAATCATACCTGAAAAAATATTCCCGGGCAATTTCAAGTTCTATCCAGCTATCTCAAGTTTTTTTCAGGTATCATTTTTTATAGTACAGAACCACTCAAATATTGCACATTTTTTTTTTAATCGACTCGGAATAAGTCCACAGTTTCGCGAGATTATTATATTTTTTTCCAGTTTCTGGGGATTTAATTAATATTTTTAACTTAGAATTCTTTAACAAACTATATTGCAAGATATTCTTAAATATATTGGCACCATTAAATAATTAAATAATCAAATAATACTAAAAGCATAATTAATCATTTCTTGAATTTGTCTCTAAAGAATATGAATTTGAATAATAATTCAAACAGTGTTTTATTTGATAGTTGAATTTTCAACTAAAAAAGATCAGGTTTCGACCAAAAATGCAATATTTAAATTTGCTCTTAACAAATTAGTTTTCCAGAAAAAATTTGTTAACTATAATAATGAATCTTTTACTGAAATAGATAAATTTTAAACAAAAAAGATGAATTTTTAACAAAAGAGTAACTTTTAACCATTAGTTTTTATCTTCAATCGAAAAGATGAAATTTCAACTAAAATAGTGAATACTTAACTGGAATACTTAAATTTTCCACCAAAAAGATGAAATTTCAAACAATAAGATTAATTTTGAAACATAAAGAATAATTTTCTACAAAAAATACGTCTTTTGAAGAAAATGGAAGAAATCTCAACTAAAAAAGACCAAATTTCAACCGAATAGATGAATTTCCAGTTTAAAAATTAATTTTTCAGAAAAAAAAACAAATTTGCAGCCAAAGTGATGAATTTCTAACTAAAAATCATAATTTTTCAACCTAAAATTGAATGGTTAAATTTTGTATAATGTTAAACTAAAGAGATGAATTTTTAACTAAAATGTTGTAATATTCGACTGGAATAATTACATTTTCAGTTTGAAAAAAATTAATTTTCTGTTCAAGTAAAAACGAATTTTCAACAGAATAGCTCACTTTTCAACCAAAGAGATACATTTTTTATTAAAATGATGAATCTTAAACAACAACAAAATTAATTTGTAACAAAAGAGTTAAGCTTTTAACTCAGAGATTAAATTTGTATTCCATAAAAATATGAATTCGGAACAAAAAATGTAGTAGTTGATATTAAAAAAAAAATTAATTTTTTATCAGAAACAGTTAAATTCAACAAAAAAACTACTTTTCAATATTACAAACAGGATGGGGTCCATTTTGCACGTAGAAACTTTGCACGTGCCCAACTGTGCACGTCGATGGCCAAACGGACAACTGTGCCCGTCGTTGGTCAGACGGACAACTGTGCACGTGCCAACTGAGCACGTGCTATCTGTGCACGTGCAAAGTCGTCACTTGGACAACTGTGCACGTTGAAATTTCGACGTGCACAGTTGTCCAAGTACTATCTGTGCACGTGCACAGTTGTCCAAGTGACAACTGTGCACTTCGAAATTTCGACGTGTACAGATGGACTCCTGTGGACTCGGACGTGCACATATGTCACTTTCCTCACTGTGCACGTGCACAGATATCACTTGTCCAACTGTGCACGAGCACAGATACCACTTGTCCAACTGTGCACGTGAACAGATATCACTTGCCCAACTGTGCACGTGTACAGATGTCCCTTGCCCAACTGTGCACGTGCACAGATGTCATTTGCCCAACTGTGCACGTGCACAGATGGAACTTGCCCAACTGTACAGGTGCACCGATGGAACTTGCTTTACTGTGCACGTTTATGTCCGCACGTAAGGGTTTATACAAGGGTGGTCCTTTATATCTACGTACTATAAATTTTTAACAGTTAAAATTATTCAAACGCGGTGGAATGGAGCGTACTAACTTTTTTAAAGTTAGTTTAAAAATATTTTAAATATTATTTTAATGAAATTATTTCCTCCAAATTATTATAGATATATGAAAATCTCTTTTTGTTCGACCCCCTTGAAAACACGCCATTGCATGCACGTGAAGCAGGCGTAATGTGGCCGCTTCCAGCCCAGTGACGTTCGCACATGCGCACTACGCCGCCGGGCCGACATGAAACTTTACACCCGCTACATGAAACTTTACGCCCGCTATATAAAACTTTACGCCCGATACACATACACATACAGTGTAGTGTGTGTCAAGGGCGTACGGCTATTTTCACTCGTCAAAATAGCCTTCTTCACGCTCTCGATACACAATGTACTATTTTAAATTTACTTTTCAATACTTTTATCTTATTGAGCTTCTGCGAGTCTGCCAGTGGGTATGGAGACATCTAATGTCCTTAGGACGTCCTAATGACGACTAACTACCGTGCCTACTTGGTAGGTATTTATTTTTTTCAAGTTACTTATCTATCTTAGATTTCACAAAATCGTTTATTTATTTTATGTATTTTCTTATGATGTAATAAAAAGTAAACTCAAAAAGAAATTTTTTCCAATAATTGTTTATAAAACTTTTACTGTTGTTTATGCGACGATGTATAATGACGGGTTACACATTTGTCTTCGTCATTGGTTAGTGAAATCTCATGTTTTATTTATTTGGGTGGTACACATTTTTTTCTTCAAATTTTCTTGGTCTCACCCCCCAGATTTGTTCGAATACAAAAAAAGTAAGGACGTACGTTTTTTATTTTAAAATCAAGTGATTCTTAGGGGTTGTTCAAAGCCCATAAAGTTTCACGTGTATTTCCACTGGAAAAAGGCCGTTCTGGAAATTTGCGATAGAATCGTTAATAATAGATTATCTTACTGCATCTGGCATGATTTTCTTCAAAATTATCTGCTAAATACTTTTTAAATTCAACCCCTATAAGCCATTTTTACAGGGTCTCGAGAAAAATTCCATAAGTGCAAAAATTAAGTATTATGTCCCGCGTGAAAAAAAGTTCCCTTGCTCAAGCATGGGTCAAAAATAGGTTTAAAATGTTTAAGTTTGACGGATTCCAGAGTTTAACTTGCATAAAAACAACTAAAACCTTACTAATTCTCTCTATTTATCATTTCACATAAATTGGCCTAGTTTTAAGTGCTTTTTCGTTCCAAAATTCATAATTGGTCCCGAATATCAAAACTGTACGCATCACTCCAAAGGTATGATTCATAAATCTATTAAAGTTTATTGAAATCGATATTTCCTAGTTGAAAAATAATATTTTTCAGCCCGAAGTTCGATTGCTAGATAATAAACTTTCTTAGACTATAGCCAGAAAATTTCTAATTCTAAAGAACAAATTGGAGAAAGAATTTGGACATGTGCCAAATTTTGAAAATCCCGTGAGCCTGAGGCCGACGCGAAAACGTGAAAGACTAGGCCGACCCAACCCGATATCACTTTACACACACACACACTCACTTTCGACGAATTCATAGAATTCGACGAATTCATAGATTTCCATGAATCCGTAGAATTCAAGGAATCCATGTAATTCGAAAAATTCATAGAATTAAAGGAATACAGAGAATTCAAGGAATTTAGAGAATTCAAAGAATTCAGAGAATTCGAGGAATTCTGAGAATTCAAAGAATTCAGTAAATTCAAAGAATTCAGAGAATTCTCAGAATTCAGAGAATTCAAGTTATTATGAGAATTCCAGAAATTGAAACCATTCTGTAAAATCTCAGGATTTTGAATTCTTTGTATTCATAGAATTCTTGGAATGCCTGGAATTCTCTGAATTCCTTAAATTCTCTTAATACTCTTAATTCTCAAAATTTCCTAAAATCTAGGAATTCCTTGAATTGCTCGTATTCTCTAAGTTCCTTAAATTTTCTAAATTCTTTGAATTCTCTATATTCCTTGAATTCCCTGAATTCTTTGAATTCTCTGAATTTCCCGAATTCCTTGAATTCCTTGAATTCGCTGAATGCCTTCAATTTTCTGAATGCCTTGAAATTTCTGAATCCCTTGAATTCTCTGAATCCCTTGAATTCTCTGAATTCCTTAAATTCTCTGAATTCAAGGAATTATCTAAATTCCTTGAGCTCTCTGAATTCCTTGAGTTCGTTGAATTCCTTGAATTCGCTGAATGCCTTCAATTTGCTGAATGCCTGAATTACTGAAATTCTCTGAATTCCTTGAATTCCTTGAATTCTCTGAATTCCTTGAATTCTCTGAATTCCTTGGATTCTCTGAATTCCTTGAATTCTCTGAATTCCTTGAATTCCTTGAATTTTCTAAATTCCCTAAATTCGTTGAATTCGTTTACAAGCTTTCTCTATGAGGAAGCAAAATAAATTTAAAACAAGATTTTCTTATATTTATAATAATTTCGAAGGAATGTTTTCATAAAAATAGCCTTTAAAATATTTTAAAACAAACTTTAAAAAAGTTAATACGCTCCATTCCACCAGGATTAAATAATTTTAACTGTTAAAAATTTATTATACGTAGATATAAAGGATCACCCTCGTATAAACCCTTACGTGAGGACATAAACGTGCACAGTTGGGCAAGTGACATCTGTGCACGTGCACATTTTGGCAAGTGACATCTGTGCACGTGCACAGTTGGGCAATGGACATCTGTTCTCGTGCACAGTTTGGAAAGTGACATCTGTGCACGTGCACAGATGGACAAGTGATATCTGTGCACGTGCACAGATGGACAAGTGATATCTGCGCACGTGCACAGTTAGAAAAGTGGCATCTGTGCATATCCAAGACCACAGGAGCCCATCTGTGCACGTCTAAATTTCGACGTGCACAGTTGTCACTTGAACAACTGAGCACGTGCACAGATGGTACTTGGACAACTGTACACGTCGAAATTTCAACTTGCACAGATGGGCTCCTGTGGACTTGGACGTGCACAGATGGACGTGCAAAGTTGTCCGTCACCCATTGCAAACAAGCTTTTAAATTTTCAAGCAAGAAGATGAATATTTGAATCTTGAACTAAAAACGATCAATTTTCAAACAAAAATATAATAGTTAAATTTTCATTTAAAAAAATTAAAGAAACTACATTAAAATTTTCGCGCTTTAAAGTATGTAGATACTTTTATTTTCACTTATCCGCAGTTTAACAAAAAGGTGGTTCAAAAAAGGCTTTTTGAAGACAAAAGAGTTTTAGATTCTATTTAAAATTTAGGTTAAATAACAATTTTTGTGCCTTAGGAAAACTAGTCTCAAAAATTTAAGTTTAAAACATGAAAAAGACTTTAAAATCTTCTTTAAAACAACGTTTTTATTCGTAGCAACAATTAAATGAAAATGTTCAACCCATAAATTCGACTTAGAAGTTGTAAAGTAATTAAAAATTTTTTTTAACCATCTACGTAGATTCTAATGTATGTTAGTTAATTATGGTATGGTACGTCGACTTTCATGTAACATAGTCTGCTATCAATAATATGTTTAAAAAAATCATGTTCACTGGAAATTTCTAACTATTTTCAAAAAGACAATAATTTTCGATAGACACTAGAAACTTCATTAAAAAATGTATATCAATATTTGTATTATATCCTTAAAGGAGGCAATAAATAATAGTGCAAATGATTTTTAATTCACTTGTTGGTACGAATAACAAAATTGTTTTAAATAAGACTATTATTCAACTTTTACCCTCTTTGAAGCAAAATTTTTAAGGCAGCACTTAGAAAATTAGTAAGAAGAAATCGAATTTTATTTTCTATAAAAGATTTTATACAATAATAATAATTTTAATATTTTAATTGCTGAGAACGCTGTTATTCTACCTAATTTCACGAGTTCACATTTTTTCCGCATTGAAAAAATAGATGGTGTATTGAGAAAACATTAACCTTTCTTAATTAAAACTCAAAAACCAGCAGAATGTATTTAAATATCTGCAACCTTTTTCTAGTTATCGTGTTCACAAAAAAGCTTGACATCCACACACATATCCACACACATCCACACACACACACATCCACACACAGCCGGACAATTGCTTAGAACATTGTTTAGACATTTTTAAATTGAGGAAGGTTTAATTAAATGAATTTGAAAATTTTTGAAAATGTTACCATTACAAAGCTTCCTCTATGAGGAAGCAAAAATTATTAAATTATGTTTCCTTAGCAATTCATTCCTACTCATTGAATGAGGAAGTCGATACTACTAAGCAGATTAAGTAGAATACCCTTACTAATTCATTTATTAACATAAATCTTACTATTTCATTTCGTAGAAAGTGATAAAATTACTAATTTAACAGTCAAATACAATGCTACTAATTGAATTAGTAAAATTTCTACTAATTCGGATTTAGAGAGTAAACTTTAAACAAAATTCTTTATTTGCTCTCTGTGATTTTAAACTTTAATAATTTCAATTTCCTTTTTCGTCCACTGAAAAATGGACCAACCGATACCATTTCTGGAACGCTTGGTGGAGAACTTTGGAAATGCACTAAATTGGAATTAAGGCGTGGGTGCAGAATGTTTCGCGAGCAACAAAGTTCGCTGTACGTGAAGGAGAAATTCTGAAATAGAAGCCAGGCTGGGTTCGTTTTCACGGAAAGGAAGACGTAGAGGAAGAGAGGTTATTTCGGGTGAGGTCAGAGGCTGAGGTCAGTCTATCAAGCCTGGTCAAACCTCCCACGAGTCCTGGAACTTCGCCAGATCTCGTCTCGCGCCCACGCGATTTGCCGATTCAAGAGGATCTCCTGGTATTCCTGGATAGATCGTAAGATCTTGATCATATAAAAAGTTCTGAAAAAACCGAGATTCGAAATCTAACCAGGAAGCGAGGTTATTTTATAAAAATATTCATTTATTTCAGAAAAAAGATTCTTCCTCTGATCTCTCTAGTAGCTCAGTGGTTAGAGCACCTGACCGGAAATCAGTTGAACTGGTGTTCGAATCCCAGCGAAGTGAAAGGAGAAGATCTTTTTTCTGAATAAATTTAATTAAAATTTTTTTAATTTATAGCTCCATCTAGTCTGAGGACGATAAATATTTTCTGTATCAGAGGATATAACTTTCATCGATATTCTGGATTTCAATTTTCACAGTGTGTGTGAAAGAAATTCTCTTCGGATCGATCGTTACCATCTCCCATGATAATACAGATTCCTAGTAAAAATTGATTTGTATATATCATCTTGCATAATAAAGCGTATTTCAGAAAAAAAATTCTTCCTCTGATCTCTCTAGTAGCTCAGTGGTTAGAGCACCTGACCGGAAATCAGTTGACCTGGTGTTCGAATCCCAGCGTAGTGAAAAGAGAAGATCTTTTTCCTGAATCAATTTCATTAAAAAATTTTGAATCTGTATTCACTTAGAAACATCTAGATATGATATTCAAGAGACAATCTTCGAATTATAAAACTTTTTTGGAATTGCAGATTTCACAGTCCAAAATGCTCTCAAAACGGAGAAAATAGGGTGATTTTTCACGAAAAGTAGGGGACTACTATTTATAAATTTATTTTATAAAAATAGTTATTTATTTCAGAAAAAGGATTCTTCCTCTGTTCTCTCTAGTAGCTCAGTGGTTAGAGCACCTGACCGGAAATCAATTGACCTGGTGTTCGAATCCCAGCGGAGTGAAAGGAGAAGATCTTTTTTCTGAATAAATTTAATCAAAAATTTTTTAATTTATAGCTCGATCTAGTCTGAGGACGTTAAATATTTTCTGTTTTAGAGGATATAACTTTCATCGATATTTCCATTTTCACAGTGTGTGTGAAAGGATTTCTCTTCGGATCGATCGTTACCATCTCCGATGATAATACAGATTCCTAGTTAAAATTGATTTGTATATAACATCTTGCATAATAAAGCGTATTTCAGAAAAAGGATTCTTCCTCTGATCTCTCTAGTAGCTCAGTGATTAGAGCACCTGACCGAAAATCAGTTGACGTGGTGTTCGAATTCCAGCGGAGTGAAATGAGATCTTTTTTCTGAATAAATTTAATTGAAATTTTTTTAATTTATAGTTCCATCTAGTCTGAGGACGTTAAATATTTTCTGTATTAGCGGATAAAACTTTGATCGATATTGTGGATTTCCATTTTCACAGTGTGTGTGAAAGGATTTTTCTTCGGATCGATCGTTACCGTCTCCGATGATAATACAGATTCCTAGTAAAAAGTAGAGGACTACATTATTTTGAATAAAATGAGAGTAAATATCATATTCCTCAGATTTCGATTGGAAATATGTTGCATTTTCAACAAAATAGTCAAATTTCAACCAAAAAAGATCAATTTTCCACCAAAAGAGATCCATTTTCAAGAAAAAAAATTGAGCTTTTAAGCTCAAAAATCGAGTCATTTAGAAAATATTTGACTTTTAAACTCGAAAAGAAGAATTTTCACCAAGAAAGGTTATTTTTAACCAAGAAAAATAATTTTTCAACCAAATAGTTGAATAAAAAAAAGAATTTTTAATAAAACGGTTCCATATACAACCAAATAGTTGAACTGTCAAGAAAAAGATACGACTTTTCAAGAAAAAATTGAATTTTCAATGAAATAGTTAAATTTGCAACCTATTGAATGTTCAAACGAAAAAAAAAGGAATTTCATCCAAAAAAGAAAAAAACAGTGAACCAATGTTGCATTTTGCAACTAAAAAGACGAATTGTTTACAAAACGAATATATTTTCAACCAGAAAATATGAATTTTCAACAAAAAAGTTCATTTCTGATCAAGCAGTTGAATTTACAAATGAATAGTTGAATTTTCTACAACACTGTTCAAATTTTTAAGGCAAAAAGACGAGTTTTCTACAAAACAGTCGAATTTTTAACCCGAAAAAAGGATTTTTAATAGAAAACTTAATTTTCAACCAAATAGTCAAATTTTCAAAAACATTTTTTTTGACTTGTTAACTGAAACAAAAGTTCCCATTTGCAACCAAGTAGCTGATCTGTCAAGCAAAAGAGACGAATTCTTAACAAAAATGTTGAATTACTAATCAAATACTTGAACTTTTATCCTACTGAATTTTTCAAATAAAAAAAAGAAGAAATTTTCAAGCAAGAAAGAAAAAAAGTGAACGAAATGATTGAATTTTAAAACTAAAAACACTTGTTTACAAAGCGATTATATTTTCAACCTGAAAATATGAAATTTCAACAAAAAAGATCATTTTTGAGCAAACAATAAAATTTCCAATCCTACAGTTGAATTTTCTACCATACTGTTCAAATTTTAAGGCAAAAAGACGAATTTTCCACAAAACAGTTGAGTTATTAACCCGAAAATATCGATTTTAAACAGAAAACTTAATTTTCAACCGAATAATTAAATTTTCAACAAAATTGTTGAATTCTTCACCGAAAAAAATAAAAATTTTCAACAAAATAGTTGCAATTTTTTTCTGAAAAAATATCTTCTCCTTTCGCTCCGCTGGGAATTGAACCACAGAACTTCCGATTGTCGATCAGGTGCTTTCCCATTAAGCTACTAGAGAGATCGAGAGAAGAAACTTTCTAATAACAACTAGAAACTTCTTTCTAGTAGAAACTAGAAACTTCTTTCTAGTAGAAATTAGAAACTTCTCTCTAGTAGCTTAATGGGAAAGCACCCGACCGGCAATCGGAAATTCTGTGGTTCGATTCCCAGCGAAGCGAAAGGAGATCTTTTTTCAGAACAAAATTAATTGAAAATAATTTTTAATTCATACCTCCATCTAGTCTGAAAAGACGTTAAAAATTTTCTGTTATTCTCTGATGATACTACAGATTCCTTGAAAAAAATTGATTTGTACCACCTAGCAAAATAATACGTGTATTTTCTCAAAAAAGTTTCTTCTCTCGAGCTCTCTAGTAGCTTAATGGGAAAGCACCCGGCCGACAATCGGAAGTTCTGTGGTTCGATTTCCAGCGGAGCGAAAGGAGATCTTTTTTCAGAAAAAAATCAAATAAAAATAACTTCTAATTCATAACTCTATCTAGTCAGAAAAGACGTTAAAAATTTTTTGTTATTCTCTGATGATAATACAGATTCCTTGAAAAAATTTGATTTGTACCACCTAGCAAAATAATGCGTGTATTTTCTAAAAAAAGTTTCTTCTCTCGATCTCTCTAGTAGCTTAATGGGAAAGCACCCGACCGGCAATCTAAAGTTCTGTGGTTCGATTCTCAGCGGAGCGAAAGAATAAGATATTTTTTCAGAAAAATTAATTAAAACAAACTTCAAGATCACATCAAAATCAGCGTGACCTCAAAACTTCACTCTCAAAATTCCCTGACTTTTCTCTGACCAATTTTTCATTTTCCCTAACCATTAATATTCCAAGGCAAATTTTTAACAAAACAGTTTCATTTTCGACCAAAAAATAAAATTTTTCAACAAAATATAGTTCAATTTTTAACAAATTAATTAAATTTTTAGCAAAAAAGTTGATTTTGCAAACCAAATAGTTGAATTGCCAATTCACAAAGATAATTTGTCAACTAAATGGTCGAATTTTTAATAGAATTTTCCACCTCATAGTTAAACTTTTAAGCCAAAAAGACGATTTTCTTTCGAAGACAGTCGAATTTTTAACAAAAAGCTTAATTCTCAAGAAAAAAAGTACAAGAATGAAAAGATGATATTTCTACCAAAAGAGAAGCATTTTAAAACCAAAGAGACGAATTTTTAACAAAGGGTATCAATTTACTACCAAAAAAGACGCATTTTTAACAAAATAGATGAATTTTCAACTTACAAAAATGAATTCTCAACAATAAATGTAAAAGTCGACATTTCGACCAACAAAGATGAAATTTTTAGCGAAGGAGATGAATTATAAAACCAGAAATGACTTTTTGAATAAATAGCGAAAGTTTAAACCGAATCCTCGAATTTTTAATAAAAAAGATTAAACCTAAAAATAGATAGTCACATTGTCAATCAAATATAGTTCGAATTTCAAACCAAAAAGATGAATTTTTTAGAAAACTGTTCCATTCTCATCCTGAAAAGTTGAACTTTCCATAAGAAGATGGATTCTCATAAGAAATGTAATATTTGATATTCCAACCAAAAAGATGAACTTTCTACGAAAAGAGATGAATTTTCAAACCAAAAAGACGAAGATTAATGTTCTATGAAAAAATACGCATTTTTAACATAATACATACATTTTTAACCACATAGTTAAATTTTCAAGTCCAAAAGATGAATTTCTTAGAAGAGAGTTGAATTTTCATCTTGAAAAGTTGACCTTCAAAGAAAAAGATGACTTTCCAACAAAAAATGTAATAATTAATATTTCTACCAAAAGAGATAAATTTTAAAATCAAAAAGACGAATTTTGGACCAAATTTATGAATTTTTAAACATATAGTTGAATTTTTAACTAGTAATGAGCAATTTTCCAGCAAAAATAGGAAAGTTAAATTATTAGTAACTTAATTTTCGAAAAAATAAAAACGAATTTCCAACAAAATAGTAAAATTTCCAATCACAGAGATGAATCTCCCAGCAAAGAAAAACTTTCAAGCCAAAAACGAAATTTCTGCAAAACAGTTGAATTTTCAACCATACAGCTGCATTTTTCACCAAAAAAGAGGAAAGTTTCGACCAAGAATATTAGTTTTCTACCAAAAAAGACTAGAGTCTAGTCGTTGATAAGTAGATAATCTACTATACAAAATTAATTTTTATTATGCGAAATTAAATTAAAACGCGAGAAATTAAGTTCTAAAAAATTCACTGCGAACTGGATTTGAACCAGCAACCAACTCATTACATGTGAGGTGCTCTACCAATTGAGCTATCGCAGCTCACCAGTGAAAATTTCAGAACTTGTATTTCCTTAATTTCGATCGAAATTATTATTTTAGAGATTTTATTATTTTAAGGCCAGTTATTAATTCAATATTTGAAACTAAGTTTTTTTTAAACAAAATGGTTTTTCTATAACAGAGAACTCTGTTGAATCTAACATCAAAATACTGGTATTAGGCCTCCAAAAGCATTTCTATCTATCAAACCAGTCTAACCGAAACTTTGTTTTAAAAAAACTTAGTTTCAAATATTGAATTAATAACTGGCCTTGAAATAATAATTTCGATCGAAACTAAGGAAATACAAGTTCAGAAATTTTCACTGGTGAACTGCGATAGCTCAGTTGCTGGGCACCTCACATGTAATGAGTTGGTTGCTGGTTCAAATCCAGTTCGCAGTGAATTGTTGAGAACTTAATTTCTCGCGTTTTAATTTAATTTCGCATAATAAAAATTAATTTTGATATAGTAGATTATCTACTTATCAAAGATTCTATAACAGAGACCTCTTTGAATCTAACATCAAAATACTGGTATTAGGCCTGCAAAAAGATTTCTATCTATTAAACCAGTCTAACCGAAACTTTGTTTAAGAAAAACTTAGTTTCAAATATTGAATTAATAACTGGCCTTAAAATAATAACATCTCTAAAATAATAATTTCAATCGAAATTAAGGAAATACAAGTTCTGAAATTTTCACTGGTGAACTGCGATAGCTCAATTAGTAAAACACATTACATGTAATGAGTTGGTTGCTGGTTCAAATCCAGTTCGCAGTGAATTTTTTAGAACTTAATTTCTCGCGTTTCAATTTAATTTCGCATAATAAAAATTAATTTTGATATAGTAGATTATCTACTTATCAACGATTCTATAACAGAGACCTCTCTTGAATCTAACATCAAAATACTGGTATTAGGCCTCCAAAAAGATTTCTATCTATTAAACCAGTCTAACCGAAACTTTGTTTTAAAAAAACTTAGTTTCAAATATTGAATTAATAACTGGCCTTAAAATA
>CAKNYM010050371.1:21180-33817 GCA_932195095.1 Andricus curvator
GTTGCTGGTTCAAATCCAGTTCGCAGTAAATTTTTTAGAACCTATTTTCTCGCGTTTTAATTTAATTTGGCATAATAAACATTAATTTTGATATAGTAGATTATCTACTCATCAACGATTCTATAGCAGAGACCTCTGTTGAATCTAACATCAAAATACTGGTATTAGGCCTCCAAAAAGATTTCTATCTATTAAACCAGTCTAACCGAAACTTTGATTTAAAAAAACTTAGTATCAAATATTGAATTAATAACTGGCTTTAAAATAATAACATCTCTAAAAAAATAATTTCAATCGAAATTAAGGAAATACAAGTTCTGAAATTTTCACTGGTGAACTGCGGCAGCTCAATTGGTAGAGCACCTCACATGTAATGAGTTGGTTGCTGGTTCAAATCCAGTTCGCAGTGAATTTTTTAGAACATAATTTCTCGCGTTTCAATTTAATTTCGCATAATAAAAATTAATTTTGATATAGTAGATTATCTACTTATCAACGATTCTATAACAGAGACCTCTCTTGAATCTAACATCAAAATACTGGTATTAGGCCTCCAAAAGGAGTTCTATCTGTTAAACCAGTCTAACCGAAACTTTGTTAAAAAAAAACTTAGTTTCAAATATTGAATTAAGATTTGTAACATTTTCCAGAAATTAGCGTGTTTTCAGCTTTTTGTTTTCCATTTCTTGTGTGATTTTAAACACACACATTTTGAAATTGCGACTGTCCGCTTTGGCCAGTAGCCAGAACGGGGTGGCGTGGGTGATTCGAAAGAGCGAAGCGACCTGACCCGAACTCGTCTCCACGGACTCGACCCCATCTCCCGTCTCACTTCCTTTTTCCTCGCCTGAAAATAGCCCGACCCGCTTACTTGACGTCAACTGGCGCGGCGACCCACAGCAAAACCGCGTTTCTCCAGTTTCACAACCCATGATTGCCCATTTTCCGCACCAGAGCCAGCGCAATCTTCATCTCGTAAAATTCCGCGATATCCTCGGAAGAAACTAGGTCATCAACAAATGAGAAGCTCGGCTACAGGCGATCTGCATCAAAATAATGCAACTGGTATCTAGATCATATCGGGGTGGCACTCCTTCAAACATGAAATCTCATTTTTTACCGATTATTCAGATTTTTCGATAAAATTCTTCAAAGCCCACACATTTTCTAAAATTAAGACTTTCGACCTTAAAAAATTAAATAGAATAATTTTTCAAGGAATCTGTATTATCATTAGAGAACAGCAGAAAATATTTAACGTCTTTTCAGACTAGATGGAGCTATGAAAGAAAAATTAGTTTATATTTTTTTCTGAAAAAAAGATCTTTTCATTCCGCTCTGCTGGAAATCGAACCACAGAGCTAAAGATTTCCGGTTAGGTGCTTTCCCATTAAGCTACTAGAGAAATCGAGAGTAGAATCTTTTTTCAGAAATACACGCATTATTTTTCTAGATGGTACAAATCAAATTTTTGAAGGAATCTGTATTATCATCAGAGAATAACAGAAAATATTTAACGTCTTTTCAGACTAGATGGAGCTATGAAAGAAAAATTATTTCAAATAATTTTCTTCTGAAAAAAGATCTTCTCATTTCGCTCCGCTGGGAATCGAACGACAGAACTCCTGATTTCCGGCCAGGTGCTTTCCCATTTATCTCTCTAGTAGCTTAATGGGAAAGCACCTGACCGGAAATCATTAGTTATGTGGTTCGATTCCCAGCGGAGCGAAATGAGAAGATCTTTTTTCAGAAAAAAATTATTTAAAATAATTTTTCTTTCATAGCTCCATCTAGTCTGAAAAGACGTTAAATATTTTCTGTTATTCTCTAATGATAATACAGATTCCTTGGAAAACTTGATTTGTACCATCTAGCAAAATAATAAAAGAAAAATTTGCAGTTAAACATATTTTGATATCAGTCTCCCTCCAGGAAAATATATATTCACGAAAATGAAAGAGCTTATTTAAAATATGTTTCTCTCTAATGTTTATTTATTATTTTTTCATAACTAAAAAGGCAAAGCAAATTAAAATACTTCAGAAGAGACCGCAACTTTTCTGCACTTATCTAAGGGAAAATAGTTATAAACAATAATAAATTGCTCAGACAACTATTTTTATTAACTTACATTAATTAAAAATTATTTTTGCTCAACTTAAATAATTATTAAATCACTCCAAGTGAAAAATAGACAAATATTTAAAAATTACAGAAAAAATGCAACTTTCTACCACTAAGCAAAGAGAATCTTATTGACAATGACAATAAATTGTTCAAACAATTATTTTTGTCAAGTTGAATGAATGATTACTTAATTCTCATTACAAAATGCACAAAAGTTATAAAATTCAAGAAAAACCGCAACTATCTAGTATTAATATAGAAGAAGATAGCTATGGAAAAAAATAATTTGTTAAACAATCATTTTTGCTATAATATATTGAATATTAACTCACTCCGAATGAAAAGTGAACAAAAAGTTGGAAATTTCAGAAAAAAACCGCAATTTCTAGCATTATTCAAAGTCAAAAAGTGAAAATTTTTTGAAAAAACCGCGACTTTCTGTTTTTATTCTAAGAGAAAATTGTTAAAAACAATAGGTAATTGTTTAACAAATTTATGTGAGCATCTAATTAACAATATCAAGTAGTGTTTGGTATATGAGAAAAAATTTTTATTTAAAAAACAGCAAAAAAATTATAATTAACGCCAAAAACATGCAAAACCCATTTTTTCACTTATGGGATTTTTTTGGGACCCTATAAACAGTCTTATGGGGATGACATTTAAAAATTAATATTTTATTCGTATTCTATGGATAATTTTAAAGAGAAATGTTGAGTTTCAACTCGATTCACCTAATATTGAGGATTCTGAATAAAATTTATAAAAAGGTCTATTTTTCTTGTGGGAAATATGTGGTAAACTTCATAGGGCTTGCGCCACCTCTAAATATCATTTGAGAAAAAAATGGATTAATTTTTGTGTGGATTCGGACAAAATTCTGAGCGTTATTCATAAAAATTAGGAAAAAAAATTTCCAATGCATTTTTGGACCACCCTACTGTGTATATTTTACATAACAAAAAATTAATTAAAATAATTTTAAATTCATATTTCCATCTAGTCTGAAAAGACGTTAAAAATATCCGTTATTCTCTGACGATAATACAGATTCCTTGAAAAATTTGATATATACCACGTTGAAAAATAATGCCTGTATTTTCTGAAAAAAGTTTCTTCTCTCGATCTGTCTAGTAGCATAATGGATAGCACCCGATCGGCAATCGGAAGTTCTGTGGTTCGTTTCCCATTGGAGCGAAAGATCTTTTTTCAACAAAAAAAATCATTCAAATGATTTTTAATCAACTATGAAAATGACTCCATATCAGATTATTAAAACAGTATTCGCTTTCCAGTTAAAAAAATGATTAATTTCTTTTTCTTCTGATGTATATTTGTATTGTGAGAAGTGAATTTCCAGCTGAATCACGGTCTCGGTTCACTAACCTCTATCAACTTTTACGAATTCAGCAAAATGTTCCAATAAGAACCCAATCTTAAAAGTACAGATTATAAAACGTGAACTTTCATGACCCGGAGAAACGTCGATCGTAGATCGATTCTAAATGATCGACATTGGCTGTCGAGGTTAAACGGACAGGGCAATTTCAACCAGTAAGTTTCACGATCCTTAGGAGCGATAAACGTGATTCAATTTTCAATATTCTTCTTTTTAATCGAAAATCGCTTATGGTGTGATACCACTTTAATCTATAACAAGTCTGGGAATGATGCAGACAACAAGAGAAGATTAGAAACAAATCTTCTTCAAGTTCAAACGTCAAGCCTGTTATGTTCTAATAGATTCTAATAGAGATTAAAACATTCACTGTTCACAAGGAAATTAAATAGAGTCCGAGGGGTCGACCACTCTGATTTTTCATGTACCAGGAATATATTCCCTAAAGAATATTCGGGAATATCCTTAATATAAAATCTCTAAACGATATTTTCGCTTTCGATTCTGACAATTTTCGAGAGTAACGCTGGTAACGTTTGCTTGCTGTAGGCCGCTCATATTCAACAGTAGTGTGTGTCTGTGTGTGGTACTGCATTTGAAATCAGTGATGCTAACTGAGTCGCCTTTATCTGCGCATGCTTGAATTGTAATATAGTTGATTGGCTGCAGTACGCGCCTGTATTTGAATTTCCAAAGAGGACGCGCACTAGAACCAATAAGCGCCATTCAGTCGAAGCATGCGCATGTCAAGGTGGTCTTTTCGGGATCACTGTGGGAAATAGTAATCGAATCGAATCGTAGTTCGAGTTCGATAATACGTCACGTGTTTTTTCGCAATTGGTAATGCGCGGCTCAGTGTTGCCAACCGTTGCACGGTAAAGTCTGTAAAAGGAGTAATGAACCATAACCTCAATTGTGATGGTAGTTTTTTTTTAACTGTTTACAGAAACAAGAAATTTTCAAATTATTCATTCTTACGCTCTGTAACTGTGATTTCTATTATAATTGAATTATATTTATCATATTAAATATCATTTGTGAAACTCGTTTACGTTTCGGTTCTACTTTCCCTATAGAATTGAAATCTCCATTTCCTTATAGTGACACATTCAAATAATTATTTTTTTTCGGTTTGAATAGAAGTATGTCAGAGATCTGTGTATGTCTATAGATCAAAAATTTTAACATTTAAAAAGATGTTCAAATTAAACATTTTTACGCTCTTAATGGGCACTCCTATTAAAAAAAACACCGATACTTTAAGGAATTGATTTTGATAATTTGAAGGGATTTCAAAGAAGTTCAAAGACTATAAGGTATTTTTGTTTTAAATCCAAGGAATTTTCAAGATCTTCAAACAATTGCAAGGAATTTCAAAAGATTTCAAAGACCTTTAAATATTTTGAGGTATTATAAAATATTTTAAGGAATTTTTAATTTATTTCACTAACTTAATAGGATATCAGAGGATTTAAAAAATTTCAATTTATTCTAAAAGATTTCAAATTGATATATTGTAGGAAAATATTTCAATTTCATTTTTCATTTATTTTAATAATTTGAAGGAATTTTAAAGGACTGGGAATATTTTAGGGCATTTTAAAAGAATCCAAAGCATTTGAAAGAGATGTCAATAATTTAAATAAATGACAACAGATTTTAAAGGGTTTGAAATATTTTAACAGATTTCAAGGAATTTTCAACCGATTTCAGTAATTTAATTGATTCAAAAGGATTTTTTAAGTAATTTTTCAAGATTGGGAATATTTTAGGGTATTTCATAAGAATCCAAGGTATTTCCAAGAGATTTCAACAATTTGAAGGAATTTCAAAAAAATGTAAAGAATTTGAAAACTTTTAGAGGTTTCTTGAAGATTCCAAGGATTTTTCATTTGATTTCAGTACTTTAATTGATTACAGAGGATTTGCAATATTCTAGAAAAATTTTTAATAAATAAAAAATATTCTAGAAAAATTCAAATGATTCCAAGGCATTCTGGAAAGCTTCAAAAAGTTTTAAGTGATTTTAAAAGTTTTGAAAGGACTTGTAATATTTTGGGGAATTTCTAATTACTCCAAGGAATTTTTTTATTTGAATAATTTGAAGGAATTTCAAAGGATTTGAAATATTTTAGGCTATTTTTGAAATTTTCATTTTATTTTAAAGAGATTACAAAAATTTGAAGAATCCAAGGAATTTTTAATTTATTTCAGTAATTGATTTCAGAGGATTTCAAATATTTTTTAAATTTTCATTCAATTTTAAAGAGATTTAAAAAGTTTCAAGGAATTTTAAGAAAGTTTTGAGGACTTGAAAACTTTTAGATTATTCTAAAAGATTCCTAGGAGTTTTCAATTGATTTCAGTAATTTAATTGATTTGATAGGATTGGAAATATTTTAGAGTATTTCAGAAGATTTCAAGGCATTTTCGAAAGCTTTAAAAAGTTTCAACTTTCAAGTAATTTTAAAATAATCAAAATAAATATGTAAGGAATTTGAAAAGACTCCAAGGCATTTCAAAGAGATTTCAATAATTTTGAGGAATTTCAAAAAATGGTAAAGGATTTGAGAACTTTAAGAGTATTTTAAAAGATGTCAAGACATTTTCGTAAGCTTTAAAAACATTCAACTGATTTCCAAAGGTTTTAAAGGATTTAAAAAATGTAAGAGTATTTCAAAAGATTCTAAGGAATATTCAATTGGTTTCAGAGGATTTGAAATATTTTAGAGTATTGAAAAAGATTCTAAAGCATTTTCAAGAGATTTGAAAAAATTTGCATGGGGTATTGTATCAAAGAGTTTTCGAATATTTCGAAAATATAGATCGATTTAATAGGACCTATGCCAGATTTTAGGGTATATCAAAAGATTTCAAGGAATTTTCCATTTATTTCGGTAACCTGATAGGATTTGATATGATTTAAAATATTATAAAGTATTTTTAAAGACTTTGATGCATTTTCAAGATATTAATTTTTTAAGGAATTTTAAGAGAAATGAACAAATTTTTCTGCGAGTTTAAAGAATTTGTTTACAACTTCGGAATATATGAAACTATTTCATAGGACTTGCAAGGTTTCAATATATTTTAGAATATTTAAATGAATTTTATGAGATTTCCGAAGATTTCAATGATTTTAATGGATTTTAAAAGCTCTCAAGGTATTTTCATAAATTTTCCAGGATTCAAGAAAATACTATAAAATTTCATATAATTTCACGGGATTTTATAATATTTCAATGTACTTTAAGGAATTCATTCACAAGAAGTGAGGGGTTTTGTAGGTTTTCACAGATTTGTAGAGATTTTCAAATATGTTTTGCAATTAATTTGAATTCATCCTGAATTGTTACTCATTCATTCAGAATTCTTCTATTATGTCTTTCGAATTTTGTTAATTTACCTGAATTCTTTTAAATTAAATCAATAATTCTATTCAGTTCGATGGATATTTTTTTCAGTTTTCAGTTTGTGTTTAATTCGTCTTGAAGTGTTTTAAACTCATTTTGAATTATTTAACATTCAATCAAATTCTTTTGAATTCCCTTGTATTTTTGCAAAATCATTTTAAACTTACTAAAATCAATTACATTTTTTGGAGTTTTAAATTTTTTCCAATTTATTTCCATGTTTTAAATTTTAACTTTAATTGTTTGAAGTTTTATGAATTGAATTTTTCGGAATGCTTTCAAATCCGAAAGAACATCAGTCACACTATTGATGCACATATTTACTTTAAGTCACTTTTTGGATTAGAAATGAGTCTTGCTGCAAAAAACAAATTTTTCAATTTGAAATTGATATGCTCATATACATTTTAAAACGAATAATTCACAATTTATTTTATAAATAACATTTCTTTTAATTTATAAAATAAAAAATGTATTACGGCAATATAATTTACAAATAAGTTAAGTGTTAAACAAATTTAAGAGCCGATTATAATAAACTGAATTATAATTATATTCACAATTTTTTCAAGATGATAACGATGGCAGAATTTACCTACAAATAAATTATAAGAAATCCATTACTCCTTTAGCTTCAACAGATAAAAAATATGAAAAGGAGCTCCTTATTGAAGGCTACGTACATCATCCTGTAGTGCCTTCTAATTATTTTTTACAAATATTTTGTAACATTAATTAAATATAAATAACATAGAAAACATAAGTATTTGGTTTATTCTTGTTCATAAAAAAAATTAATGAGCGCGCGCCTTGGCGCGCTCAAGACTACTAGTATAGAATATATCGGAATATTTGGGAATACAAAGAATATGAAGAATATTGGAATATGAGAGAATATGTAGGAATATGAGGGAATATTTGGGAATATGAGACAATATTTCAGAAAATATTTAAATTATGTATATTAAATTACATATTATATATATATACTGACTTTACAGTTTAATATCAAATGATATTTAAAGTTTTATTTTTGGGTCTATAAATGATCAAAATCCCTATTTGTTTATCGAAGCCTCCACAGTCTTTTTCCTATTGCCCTCTTTTTTCGTTTTTCCGCTTAAATGTGAACTTCGTTGATAGAAACCAATCAGAAAATCTTAATCATTTTTGCTGGAAAGTTCATTGTTTTCAGTAGAAAAGTCTACTAATAAATTTTTGTTTATGAATGCTTATATCCTTTTTTGGTATGAAAGTGAATTATTTTGTCGAAAATTTAACAATTTTGTTCAAAAGTCACACTTCTTGGTTGAAAATTCAACTGTTTTGTTGAGAATTCGCCTTTTTGGCTTAAAAATTCCACAATTCAATTGCAATTTTTTTTCTTCTTGACTTATATTTTATTGAACATTTATCTTTTTGGTTTGAAAATTCATCTCTTTCTGTAAAAATTTAATCTTTTTTGGTTAAAAATGCAAGTGTCTGATTAACAATTAATCTTTTTCGATTGAAGATTAACGTTTTTGTTAAAAATTCAATTCTTTTGTAGAAAATTCGTATTTTTGGCTTAAAAATTCCACAATTCAGTAGAAAGTTCAACTATTTGGTTAAAAATTTATGTATTTTTTTTTAAATTCGTCTTTTTCGATAGAACATTAATTTTTTGGGTTAAAAATTCATTTTTTTAACTGAAAATTTAACTATTTTGTTGAAAACTCAACTCGTTGGTTAAAAATTTACTTTTTTGGTGATAATTCAACTGTTTTGTAGAAAATTCACCATTTTGGCTTGAAAATTCAACAATGTGGTATTTTTTTGAAAATTTGTTTTTGGTTTGTGAAATCCAACTGTTTTTTATTTTAAATTAAATTTTAAATTCATCTTTTTAGGTTGAAAATTCAACTCCTTGGTTGAAAATTGAACTACTTTCTTAAAAGTTTACTTTTTTCTTTGAGATTCACAATTTTATTTGGAAATTCCTATTTTTAAATTAAAGAGTAATTTTTTTAACTAGAAATTCAATTGTATTGTAGAAAATTCTTTTTCTTTTTCATTCAAAAATAATTCTCTGGAATGCAAATTAAACCATTAAATTTTTGGTTAAAATTGACCTTTTTAGTAGAAAAATGCAATTATTTAGTTAAAAAATGTTGAAATGAAAGAAACAGAGACTAAAAATTATTCAAATAAAATGTGGACTAAGGTTAAATTCATTGTTCAAACTATTCAGTTGAAAATGTATGGGATTTTTTGGAAAATTCTTTTTTTCAATAGAAAATCAATCTTGGTGGTTTAAAATTCAACTATTTGTTTACAAATTTATGTAATTTATTAAAAATTCGTCTTTTCTGGTAGAAAATTAATCTTCTTGGTTGAACATTCAACTATTTGATTAAAAACGTATGTATTTTGTTAGGAAATCATCTTCTTAAAATACGCTATTATTTAATAAATATACGCATTATTATTCTATTTCTCACCTTGAATTACAAATTGCGTAATTTGTGATATGGATGTTTGTTAACTTGCATTATTCATTACCTCACTAAGTGAAAAGTGGACAAAAAGTTTAAAAGTTCAGAAAAAACCACAACTTTTTAGCACTTATCTAAGATAAGATAATTATAAACCAAATAAATTGTTTGAACAACTATTTTTGCTAACTTGCATTATTTATTACTTCACTACGTAAAAAGTGGTAAAGTTAAACATTTCAGAAAAAATACAAGTTTCTAGCATTATTCCAATTGAATATTATTAAAAATAATAATAAATTCTTTAAACAATTGATTTTATTAACTTAAATTAATTATTTACATCGCTCCAATTGAAAATTGGACTTTCTAACTCTATTCTAAGAGCAAATTGCTAAAAACAATAATAAATTGTTCAAAAGATTTATGTTAATATCTAATTATGAGTATAAAGTAGTATTTTATGTACTAGAAACAATTTGCATAGAAAAAAAACCCGAAAAAAATCATAATTAGCGCCAAAAACTCGCAAAACCCATTTTTTCACTTATGGGGTTTATTTGGGACTCTATGAAACATACTCATGGGGGTGATATTTATAAAATAATATTTTATTCATATTATATGGCTGATTGTGAAGATAAATGTTGAGTTTCAACTCGATTCAGCTAATATTGACGATTCTGAATAAAATTTACAAAAACGTATTTTTTTTCTTATGGAAAATACGTGTTAAACTTAACGTGGCTTGCGCCACCTCTGAATAAAAAAAAATGGATTTATTTTTGTGTGGATTCGAACTAAAATATATAAAAAAAATTAGAACTGCATAATTTGCGGGGCACCCCCCCCCCCCCAAAAAAAACAAGATATAATCTTCAATTATGTATACTCTCTAAATCTGAATTAGTAACAATTCAACTAATTTAATCAGTACGAACGATTTCAACTGATGCATTTATTATGTTTTTAATTTCATTAATTAAAATAGTAAAATATGTTGTAACATGTCTCACTTCAACTCCGAATCGTGATAAATGTTGTATTTTTCGTATCAAAATCATTAGATTAAAACTTATGTCATTGCGATTGGTTTTTAATTTTAAAATTGCCTAATTTCTATAAATGTAAAGTTTATCACTTTCAATTTTTAATAGTATAATTTTGAACACCCCATCATTTAAATCGTTGAATTTTGAATATTTCATTCCAAAATTGTTTAATCTAAGCCTTTTTAACTTTGAATTGTGAAAAGGTGAAGTTCTATTTTTAAAAGAATAAATTGATATAGCTTGGAAAATTTTGAACGCTTCAATGTAAATATTACAGTATACAGATTTCCGATTGTAAATACTTAATATTCAAAGTTTAATTTGAACAAATTAGTTATTAGTTGACAAAAAAAGTCAAGTTTTTCGGTAGATGAAATATTCAAGTAGTAAATGATAGTTGTAAGCAGACACACTGGAATTACATTGTAAGTAGATGAATGTGTGTTTTGTAAGACAGACAACAAATACATACAATTTCATTCAATCAGAATTTGGAATTTTTTTACAAGAAAAGTTCACAGGGGGAAAAAAAAGAAAAAAAAAGCCGAATCACAATTAAAACAATTTTTTGTTTTAATAAATTTAAATTAAAAATTCAAAGATTTTTCGGGTTTCAATCGTGTGCGAAACTATGAATGTTGCCGACGTTTCGTGAACATTGCAGTTCACTTCTTCAGGGCTGACCTGAAACTGAAGTCTCAGGTCATGTTGTTCTTAGGTATGTATTCTCTACGATGCCTGTGATTGGCCAGAGCGCCCCCTGGTGTGGGCTGGTTGAACTTGATTGGCCAATCAAGTCTTTTTTAAAAAAACCCGAGAGGACGGAAAGCCAAATCGGATTGGTATTATATCCATTGTCCCTATTGATGTTATTAGGGTGTTTTAAGATTTCGATTGCTTCTCTATGCTTTCTTGGAAATTTACTGTACGTTTTTGCGATTACGGTTGTTTTTTCAAATAAAATGCTATGTCCTGTTTCAATATGATGCTCAGCTACTGCTGATTGCGTGAAATGTTTGAGCCTGACTTTACTCTCATGTTCTTTTACACGTTGACTTACCGCCCTCCCGGTTTCTCCAATATAGACTTTGCCACAAGAACAAGGGATTTTATATATTCCCGGATCACTGAAAGGTTCTTTTTTATCTTTAGGGTTGTTTAGAAGTTGTCCTATTTTTGCAGGTGGTTTAAATATGGTTTTGATGTTGTGTTTGTTGAGAATTCTTCCTATTTGTTCTGTGATACCTTGAATGTAGGGTAGGGTGGTGGTCATTTTTCTCTCTCTTTCTTCAGTAGGTTGTGTTGACTTGTTTTGTTGAGTGTATTTTCTTATTGCTTTATTAATTTGTTTGTTTGTGTAATCGTTTTGTATTAGGGATTTTTTAACATTTTGTAGTTCTTTTTGTAAGTTATCTTTATCTGTTATGGAGACAGCTCTGTATACAAGGGAATTGATGACCGATTGCTTTTGAGATGGGTGGTGGTGGGAGGAGGCATGTAGGTATCTGTTTGTATGGGTAGGTTTTCTGTAAACTTCATGTCCTAATGTGTTATCAGATCGTTTGTAAACTAGTACGTCCAAGAAAGGCAATTTTCCGTTTTGTTCTATTTCCATGGTGAATTTGATATTAGGATGTAATTGATTGATGAAATCGAAGAACTTGTGTAGTTCATCAAGTCCATGTCTCCAGATGACAAAAGTGTCGTCAACGTAACGGCACCAAAATTCCGGTTTAAGCTTGGATTTGTTAAAAATTTTAGTTTCTAGATTTTCCATGAAGATGTTGGCTATTACAGGTGAGATTGGAGATCCCATTGCTGCTCCTGAGGTTTGTTCATAGAATTCGTTATTGAAAGAGAAATAGGTATTAGTGAGACAGTGTTCTATCAATGGTGTGAGATTGGAGGGGAAGTTTGCAAAGGATTTGATAATATCGATTGTATCAGAGATTGGTACTTTTGTAAAGAGAGATACTACGTCGAAACTCACTAGGATGTCTTGGGGTTGAATGTGAATCTGTTGTATTTTTCTGATGAAGTCAAAAGAGTTTTGGACGTGTGTGATGGAGTTTCCTGTAAAAGGATTCAGTTTTTTGGCGAGAAAGCGTGCTAGGTTGTAAGTTGGTGAGTTTATTGCGCTGACGATCGGTCTGAGTGGGATGTTATTTTTGT
>CAKNYM010050371.1:43092-88926 GCA_932195095.1 Andricus curvator
GAGGGAGGGGAGTAAAAGTGATGGAAAGTGAGGAGAGAGAAAGTAGGGGCCGTAATGCGAGACAGGGAGGGGGGATAGGGGAAGTGAAGGGAAGAGATGGTTGGAAAGTAGGGGGAGTAAGAAGAAGGGGAAGTATGGAAGAAGAAGGTTTGAACGATTCAGTTAACGTCGAAAGGGGGAAGTAGAGAAGAAGAAGTCGTCGAGGGCTGAGGAGGAGGGTGAGGGGAAGGGGGTGAAGTAAGGGGAAGGAAAGTATGGAGTAAGAAGGTTTGAACGACTTAATTAACCTCGAAAGGGGGAAGTAGAGAAGAAGAAGTCGTCGATGGCGGAGGGTGAGGGGTGAGTGGGAGGTGAAGGAAAATATGGCAGAAGGTTTGAACGACTTAATTAACGTCCCAATATGCTACGAAAACCTTTTTTGCAAAGTGACTAAAATTCTAACCCAAAAAATATCTAATGTGCACTGATCAATAAAACTGGATTGAATTGGTAGGAATTTAAAGGAAATGACAAGAATTCGATGAAATTCCTAACAATGCATGATAAATTAAAAAAAAAATGATTTAATTCAGTAAATTTGAAATAAGTTTAGAGAAATTTAAGGGAATTCAAAAGAATTTGATTAATCGCCTAAGAATTCAAGGTAAATTTGAAATACTTTAGGATGAATTTTCAAAAAACTACAAAAAAATCCACTGAATTGAGGAGAATTGAGTGAATTTAGAAGAATTCAAATGAATTTAGAAGAATTCGAGTGAATTCATAAAATTCAACATAATTCCGAAGAATTTAAGATAACTTGGTAAAAATTCAAGTGAAATCTAAATTAATTCTAATGAGTGGCAAAAAATATTTGAAAATCTCTTCAAATCGTTGGGAACCTACGAAATCCCTCACTTATTGTGAAAAAGTTCTTTGAAATTCATTGAACTATTTTAAAATCCCGCGAAATTCTATGAAATCTGATGATATTTTCTGATATCCTGAAAAATGTATGAAAACACCTTGAGATCTTTTAAAATTGTTTCATATCTTCGGAAATTCTAGGAAATTGTTTAGAATCGCATGCAAATTTTTTTAAATCTCTTAAAATTATGAAATTGTAAATCCCTTGCAATTTTTAAATCCCTTCGAATCTTATAAAATACCCTAGAATATTTTAATGCCATGAGCACATTTTTAAATCACTTAAAATTTTTTAAAGGTCTTGAAAATTCCTTGAAATTTTCAAAATTAGCCTAAACTAATTCAAATTTTTTTGAATCTTTCGAAAAGCTTCGAAACTTTTTAAAGCTCTTGAAAATTTCTTGATATTTTTAAAAATAACCTTGACCCTTTTAAATACTTTGTAACCACTCAAAATCTATTAAAAATACCCTATGATAATCCAAATCCTTTAAAATCTTTTCAAAGCCCTTGAAATCCGTTAAAACTCTTAAAAATTCCTTGGAAGTTTAAATTCTTTTAGCTCCCTTCAAAATTATTGAAATTAATTGAAAAATCCTTGGAATATTTTTAAATATGCTAAAATCTTTTAAATTCTTTAAAATATTTGGTATACCATTAAGCCATTTCCCTTTCAGGGTAGGCGTGACACTACCCGATTCGGGTATTGTTTCTAGGTGGATAGTTTCTTGTAGTATTTTTTAATATTTTAAAATCTATAAAATCCTACAAAAATTTCCTGAAATCCTGGAAATGTTATCAGAATAACTTGAGAGCTTTTAAAATCCCTTAAAATCATTGAAATCCTCGGAAATGTTAAAAAATCCCTTAGAATCTTTTAAAGCATCCTAGAACCTCCTATAAAATCGTTCCATATTTTCTGAAATTCTAAAAAATTCTTTAAAACCCCATACAATTTTTTTATAATCCCTTAAAATCATTAAAATCCTTGCAAATTCCTTGAAATCTTATAAATCCCTTAAAAATGCCATGCAATCTTTAAAATCCTTTGAAATACCTTTAAATTATTGAAATATATATTAAAAATTCATTAGAATCTTTTGAAAAAGCTAACATACTCGTAATTCAAATCCTATGAGATCTTTCAAAATCCTTCGAAAATTTTTAAAGCTTTTAAAACTGCTTTGAAATTTGAAAAAATACCCTTAAATCTGTAAAATCCTTTTGAATCCCTTCAAATGGTTAAAGCCTATTAAAAATACTTTGGAATCTTTTAAAATACCCTCAAATATTGTGAATCCCTTGAAATATTTGGAAATCTCTTGAAATTTTTGAAAGTTCTTGAAAATTCCTTGTAATTTTTGAAAGCGTTAACTTATTTCAAATCGTTTCAGATCCTTCGAAATCCTTGGAAACTTTTTAAAGCTTTTGAAGCTTCCTTGGAATTTTTACAAATACCCTAAAATCTTTTAAAAAAATTTAAAATCCCTTTGAATTATTGAAATCTATTACAAATTTATTAGAATCTTTGAAAATGCCGTAAAAGATTTAAAACAAAACTCCATAAAATTCAGAAATATGAACTTATAGACTTGAATTCAATAGTATTCAACCCATGGGTGAATTTATTGAAAGAAAAGTGACTAAAGTGATCTTTTTATTTGAAAACGTAAATATATTGACTTTATTTTGAAAAAGTGACTAGAAGTGACTGTGTGCCAGTCCTGATTATTCCAGACAGTTACTTAGAGTGTTTCTTACAGAAATTCTCTAACATTTTCAATTTTTTTCAATCCCAGACATTTCCCTGATTTCCAGGTTTTTCCTGACCTGCTGACACTCTGAAGTGATATTAATATCAGAAGTTATTGTTCTGAGTTTAAATTTAAATATATTGAGATGGTAGAATTAAAAAAATATTTTATGGAATTACTAGGAGGGGTAGAGAGGAAAGTTAGGAAAGGAGGAAAAGATGATAGGGAAACAGATGGGGAGGAGGACATTACAAGGGAGGAAATAGTCAAGGTATTAAGGATGATGAAAGATGGAAAGGCACCTGGTATAGATGAGATTCGAAATGAAGTATGGAAATATGGGGGGACAGAATTAAAGGAATGGGCATGGATAATATGCAATAGAGTATGGAGAGGAGAGGGGTCGCCAGAGTTATGGAAAGAAGGAGTAGTGATACCAATAGTGAAGAAATGCAAAGTGGAGGAGGTTAAAGATTATAGGGGAGTGACACTAATGCCAACACTGTATAAAGTATATGTGACTGTTTTATCGGAGAGGTTAAAAAAAGAGGTTGTGGAGAAAAAGATAGAGCCACCGAATCAGAGAGGGTTTAGAAAAGGGATGGGGGTGATGGACAATATATATATGTTCTGAACTATTTAGTAAATGACAGGAAAGAAGAGAGGGATTAATAAAGAGAGTATCGGAAATTTTTAGAGAGACGAAAAACAAGGTGAAAGTAGGAGAGCAAGTAGGAAATAGTTTCTGGTTGCTGAAAGGAGTAAGGGAAGGATGTCCTCTGAGCCCACTTTTATTTAATATATTAATATCGGACTTGGAAGAAGAAACTAATAGAAAAGGATGGGGAGGATTTAGGATAGGGAACGAAAAGATATATACACTGGCATACGCAGACGATATAGTGTTGATGGCAGAGGATGAAGAAGGGATGGCAGGCTTAATTGCAGGATTAGAGAAATACTTAAATGGAAAAAAAGTTGAATTTAAATGTAGAAAAGACAAAGATAATGAGGTTTAGAAAAGGAGGGGGAAGAAAGAAACAATGGACGGGGAGATGGAAGGGAATAAAATTAGAAGAAGTAAAAGAGTTTAAGTATTTGAGATATACCTTGCTAGCAAATGGAGATCATAGAGCTTATATAAGAGAAAGGATGAAAAAGCAGCAGGATTAATGAAACAGATATGAGGAATAGGAAAAAGGTTTTTAAAAAATTGGAGAAGGAGAATGTAGTTATTTGATACGCCGGTATGGCCGGTATTAGGTTATGGAGCAGAGATATGGGGATGAAAAGAAAGGAAAGAGATTGAGAGTTTAAAAGAAAGGTATATAAGGTGGACGCTAGGGGTAGACTGGAGGACGCCGGGATGTATGGTGAGAGAAGAAGCGCAAATGAATGAATTAAGTACTAGAGCGGGAAAGAGGGCATGGAATTTTGAGACGAAGCTGTGAGAGGGAAAGGGAGGGCAGTTAGCGATAAAGTGTTTGATGGAGGTAGAATAAAGGACAGGGAGGGCGATGGAATTAGCGAGATGGGAAGAAGAAAGGAGGGAGTTCTTTAAGGCTAGAGATATAGAAGACGGGACTGGAGTCACCTCTGAAGAAGTAGAAAAAAGGGAGAGAGAAAGACAATTAATAGAAAGATGGGGGATGATTGAGGAATCAAAATATAATAAATGGTATAAGATGATAAAAAAGGAAGGAGTACCAAAGTGTTTAGAAAAGGGATGGGGAGAGAAAAGATGGACCAGAATAGCAAGATTCAGATTGGGAAACGAGGTAAGGGCATGTATGTATTGGGAAAAGAAAGAGAACAGGAAGTGCAGAATCTGTGAATGGGAAGAGGAAACATGGGAGCATGTATGGGAAGGATGTAGGAGAGGAATGGAAGATAAAGGAAGCTGGCAAGAGAATGTGGTAAAGATTCTAGGGGAGGATGGTTTGGGGAAGAGTGGATGAAGGAGTTGGAGGGTGCTAGAGGAGCAAATGAGATAAGATTTTCTGTAAATAGGTGTAAATAACTGTAAATAGTAAGGATAAGATTTTATAAAACATGTAGCAGGAAGTGCTATAAGAAATGATCAAAAACTTTTTATCCTGCTTCAAGGATTTCATCTAGATTAAGGTGCGATTAAAATGACAGCCCTCTTAAAAATAAAAAAATAAAACGACAAGTGTGATGGAATAATCTTCTCAAAAACATGCGTGGGTTATTAACACATGAAAATTAGAGCAACATAATGTTCAGAACGCCATTAAAGGAAAACTTATCAGTTCATCTCACCATCTACCTTCAACTACCTTTTATAGCAGACAGCCAAGGTGCTAAATGAATTGGTAAACAACTTGGTAACATAACATCAAAAATATATTTGAATTTGATTCGAATTTTCTATAAGGCTCCATTTACCGCGTTTTCTGGACATATTTGTCACATAAATGCATTAAATTATTTTTTTTTATATAAAAATTTTATTTTTAAAGTTCAAGAGTAAGAAAAATGCGACATTTATGTTCATGATAAAATTTAGCACAAGCGTATTTTAATCATTTCTCGCTCTTATCATTCTGTCAATTTGACTTTAGTGCCTGGATTTTTCTTTTTGACATAACTTTTTCATTAAATTGTCAAGATTTTCGCTAATCGTAAATAGAGACTGAAAAACATTTTTTGGTCTAAAATTCAACTACTTAGTTGAAAGCGGAACTGATTTGTTAAAAATTCATATTTTCGATTGATGATTCATCATTCTAGTTAAAAAATATTTTTTTTCGAAATTTAAATATCTTGTTAACATTTTTTTTAAATTATATACTAATAAATACTAATAAATACTAATATAAATACTAATAAATACTAAATACTGATAAATTACTATTTGTTGCAAATTTCTGTATTTTGTTGAACCTTTGTCTTTTCTGGTAGAAAATTAATCTTCTTGGTGATTAATTCACATTTTTGGTTGAAAATTCATGTATTTTATTAAAAATTATTCTTTTTAATTATTTATTAATATTTTTTTTTAAATTTTTTTTTATTTTTTTATTTTATTAATTTATTAATCTCTTTGGCTGAAATTTCATTTCTTTGATCGGAAATTAGTTTTTTTTTTAAATTGTTTTTTTAACTAAAAATTCAACTATGTATTACATTTCTCGTCGAAATTTTTTTTATGCATTCAATATTTTTAGTTGAAAATTCATCTGTTTGGTTGAAAATTTAACTATTTCGTCGAAAAGTTATTTTATTTGCTTAAAAACTTATTTCTCTAAATGAAAATTAAACAATTCTATTTTTTGTAAACAAAATTTATCTTTTTTAGTTGAAAAATCAACTATTAGTTTGAAAATTGTAGCAAAAATTAAAATATTTGGTTGAAAATGTAGTTATTTTGTTAAAAATTGTTCTTTTTTGGTAGAAAATTAATATTTTTTGTTGGAATCTCACTTTTTTGGTTGAAAATTAGTTTTTTTAACTGAAAATTAATTGTTTCAACTAAAAATGTAAGTATTCCATTTTTCAAATTTTTTTATAGACATTTAATCTTTGTGTTTCAAAATTAATCTGTTTTGTGGTAAATTTAATCATTCCGTTGAAAATTTATTTTATTTCGTTAAGAAGTTATTTCTCTAACTAAAAATTAAACTATTCTTTTTTTTTTTTTTGAAAATTTATCTTTTTTAGTTGAAAATTCATCTATTTTGTTGAAAATTTGTATTTTTTCGGTAGAAAATTCATCTTCTGGGTTAAAAATTTTACTATTTGATTAAAGTTTTTTTTTCATTAAAAATGCATTATTTTAAATAAAAGTTCATTTTTTTGGTTAAAAATTTAACAATTTTTGTTGAAATTTTTTTTTGTTTAGACTCAATTTTTTATACAAAAAAATGTAGCTATTTCATTTTTACTAAAAAATTGATCTTTTTCAGTTGAAGATTTACGGATTTTGTTGAAAACTCGTCTTTTTCAGTCAAAAACTTATGCCTTGAAAACTCAATATTTTGGATGAGATTTTTTTTCTTTATTGATTGAAAAATGTTTCTTGGTTAAAAAAGCAACTCTTTTGTTGAAAATTCGTATTTTTTGGTTTAATTTAATATCTTTTTATTGAAAATAAAAATATTTTTTGGTGGAAATATCAACTATTACATTGTTTGTTGAGAATTCACTTTTTTATCAAAAATCATCAGTTTGGTTGAAGATTGTACTATTTTGTTGAAAATTCCCTTTTTTCTTGGCTGGAAATTAATTATTTTAACTAGAAATGTAAAAATAAAATTTTACTTTAATAAATTTTAATTTTTGGTTAGTTCTACTATGTACGAAAATGTGACATCTTCATCACATCTTCATTTTAAAAACATTATATTCGAACTTTTATATTTTAAAAATGAATGATTTTAACTCATGCCTTCAAATTTCATCAAAATCTTATTTTCTGTTCCAGAGATGTCGATTTAAAAAAAAAATCAATATGCCGTAACTCTCATAATTTAAAAAGTTTTTAATAATCCTTTCGGCCAAAAATGTATCGCATATAGCACTAAGGAAGAGTTGTCCTAAGTTGGCACTCTGGGTTAAGCCGGCACCCTCGCGTTTCTCAGAAATGGCGCGCGTGTCAGCTTAACCATTTTGTCGTATGACAGGTTGGCAGACATGGACGTAATTTATGCTGACAAGTTTTTCTTCATTCTTGTGAAGCAGCTACAGGTGTTTAAATATTTTAAAAAGTTTAAACGATTAAGTGTGTTGGTTTCTGTGTTCTGTGTGCTTTCGCCTGATAAAGTCAATTTTTCGTTCGGATTTGTTTCATGTGCGTAATAGCATGAAATGTGTAAATATTCGTAGTGGTCCTGAGTCGGCACCAAACAGGTGGTCTTGAATCGGCACCTTATTTTGTTGTTGCTTTTGTTGTTAGTTGCGTGTTATTTTATTTTATTGTGTTTCAATTCCATGTCACACGACTCTTGTTGGTTTTTTTTAGTTTGGCTGTGTTTTGACTGCATGTTGTTTGTCTCTGGTAGGTGTAAATCCTATAAATAAAGTTTGAGAATATTCTGCATGTTTTTTCCCTGTAAATGGTTTAAATTTGTCAATTTCCTCCTAAAACTTACATAACCTGCCCTTTTCCTTGCATTCGAGCGAAAAAAATGATGTGCTGACTCCGGACCAGGGGGTGCCGGAATAGGACCACCATTTTGAGAAATAACAAAAATCGACTTCTTTACTTTGCGCTACATTGCGACCGCAAAAATCACTCCTTACTGCTCCGCACGACATAGAATTGTAGATAAAGGATCGTGGTACCTGACCAAAGACATTAAAGCGTCATTCAACCCTTTTTTACCTCTGTTTTCAAACAAGTTGTTTAATAGTACATTGTGTACCTAGCAGTGAAACAGTCTTTCTATCCTTGATACACACGATATTTTATGTAACAAAGGTATGATTTACAAGTTTATCACGTCTGAAATTTGAAGTTAGTTTGACGCGGCCCTAATCGTACACGGTCGACTGCGAATGCGCATGCGCGCAGTACAATTATGAGCCCATAATACTCCTAGAAGTATTATAGACGCATTATTGTACTGCGCGCATGCGCATTCACTCATGTTGTGTAAACAGCTACTTTCAGAACTAAAGACGCTGATAAAACGCCTAAATCATGCCTGCGTTACATAAAATATTTGATAAAGCATCGACCACCGTCTTGGCTGCTCTTTATAGTATTTCCATGCAGATAAAGTGCCTACCGTGCGAAATGTCGTGAATTAATTATCACGCAGAGCCAAACCAAACCTTGCGCGTTTCGCTCGTACCTTTAATCGCTCTCCACACCCCCTAACGTCATTCTCTTCAGTATTCAGCATCCTCTTCTGACCTTTTTTTTTCATCCACCTGAGGTCCTACCTACATATAAAACGTTCTTCGAGGCAGTATTTCACGCCTACCCACGCGTGCCCTACGAGAGCTCATGGAAGAAGGTAAAAAGAAGGAGTGAGAAGGAATCTGGTGGCAAAAGTAAAGAGGCGAAAAAGAGGATGTAGGATGATATAGTTGCTGAATGCTGCTGGTGCTGATGTTGCTGTTACTACTGCTGCAGGTGTATCCAAGGGCAGCTTTTCTCCCCAGGAAATGACCGTAATATCAGCCGTTTATGTTCACGGTTTAAGTGCCGACTGGCGGAAAGCGTATATTATGTTTGCAACTTACATCTCGTGAATTTCATTACTTAGTTGCAATTTGCATTTATATACATGAATCCTTAATAAAGGTACTCAGGCTAAAGTTTATTTAAAGTTATTATGTTAGGAATATAAACTCTTGGAGAACACAATGCAAAATGATCTTAAAAGGGGGGAAATAGAGCGATTAAACTTGTTTTATTTATAATAATTAATAAATATTAAATTAGATAGTCACCAAAAAGAACGAATTTTCAACCAGACTTTTACATCTTCAACTATAAAAGATACATTTTTAACTTAAAATAGAACAGCTGAATCAGATGAAAAAATAAATCTCAAACAAATGAAATATATTTTTAACAAAATTTTCCACCAAACAGGTGAATTCTCAACCTAGAAGATCAATTTTCTAACAAACAGAATGAGTTTTTGGCAGAATACATGAATATTAAAAAGAATAGTTAAATTTTTAATTAAAGAAATGGATTTTCAACAAAGATGATGAATCTTTAAGGAAAAAATTTAAATTTTAACCAAATAGTTGAATTTTCGACCAAAAAGATGAATTTTCAACCAAGAAGATTCATTTTCTACCAAAAGAGAGAATAATTCAGGCCAAAAAGGCATAGTTATATTTTCAGTTTAAAAAATTAATTTTTACCGAAACAAAAACAATTTTAAACAATATAGTTAAATTTTTAACCAAAGAAATTAATTTTCAACCAGAAAGAATAATTTTTTCAATCCTTTGAAAGATTAAACTTCAACCAAAAGCAGTTGGATTTTCAAATAAATAGTTAAATTTTCAACCAAATAGTTAAATTTTTTAGCCATAAAGTCACATTTTTTAGAAGACAGTTGAATTTAGAACAATAAACTTGATTTTCAACCAAGAAAGATGAATTTTCAGCCAAGACAGATGAATTTTCAACCAAAGAACATTACTTTTCTACCATAAAAGACGAATTTTCAATCCAGAAGGACAAATTCTCAACAAAACATTTCAATTTTTAAGAAAATAATAGAATTTTTAAGAAAATAGTTGAATTTTCAACCAAATATTTAAATTTTCAGGCCACAAAGACGATTTTTTCAGAAGACAGTTGAATTTTCAACAAAAAAGTTAATTTTCAGCCAGGATAGATAAATTTTTTATAAAAAATCATAACTTTTTTACCACGATAGATGAATTTTTAATCCAAAACGAAAAATTTTTAACAAAAAAATTCAATATTCAACAAAATAATCAAATCATCAAAATAGATGAATTTTCAACCAAACAGGCGAATCTAAATAAAATAAATTTTTTAAAAAGTAGTTCAACTTTCAACCAAAACCATGAATTTTTGACCCAATAATTAAATTTTCAAGAAAATAGTGAAATTTTCAACCGAATAGTACAAGTTTCAAGTCACAAAGACGAATTTTTAGAATAGTATTCAATTTTCAACAAAAAAGTTAATTTTCAACCAAAATAGATGAATTTCCAACCTAAAAAGATGAATTTTAAGCCAAGAATGATGACTTTTCTACAAAAAAGATTAATTTTTCTATTTGAAAAGATGAATTTTCAACAAAACAATTCAATTTTCGATAAAAAAAAGGTATGTTTCAAACGAAATAAAGTAATTTTCATCAAAATAAGTAAATTTCCTACAAGATATTTGAATTTTTAACAAAATAGATGAATTTTCAACCAAGAACAGTAATTCCTACCAAAAGACGAATTATCTACAAAATATTTCAATTTTCAACCAAACAGGTGAATCTGAATGAAATGAAAATTTTGTTAAATAAAATTTTATTATAGCTTGTGTCCTTTTTCGAAAAAGGTAATTTTTTGTATTTAATATATTTTTATAACAAGAGTTTATAACAAATTTGTAGATCTTTTTTGGTTGAACAACTTTTGTGTTTTCATTTTTTTTCTTCTCTTATTTCGTTTTTTTTATTTATTTCTTTTTATTGTCGTTTTTTACGATTAAAAGAAAATCGACTTGTTTTATCTAAAAATTATCATTAACAAATTTTTCGATCCTTTTTCGGTAAACAACTGTTGTTTATTAATTTTTTTTCGTACCTTGTGCCGTTTTCCAAAAAAAAATTATTTTTTTATTTTTAATGTTATTTTTTACGATTGAAACAAAAACTACGCGTCCTATGAAAAAATTATTAATGACAAATGTGTATATCTTTTTTGGATAAGCAACTTAATTTTTAACAAAATAGAGGAATTTTCACTCAAATAATTGAAGTTTAAACTGCAGAAGATAAATTTTCAATCAAACATGGAATAATTAAATTTTCAGTTCAAGAAATTAATTTTCACCAAAAAAATTTAAACAAAATCGTTAAATTTAAACAAAATAGTTTAATTTAAAAAAAGAGGATTTTCAACTAAAATGATGAATCATCAACTAAAAATATTAATTTCCAACAAAGAAGTTTCACTTTTTACTAAGTTGTTGAAGTTCCAACCAAAAAAGATGAATTCTCAAATAAAACATAATATTTGATATTTCAACCCAAAAATATTTTTATCTAAATTTAAAAACAGCTTAATTCCACCAGAACAGACGAATTTTCAACAAAAAAGCTCCATCCTCAATAAAAAAAAAAACAACGCGTCTTGTCAAAAAGTAATCGCTAACAAATTTGTAGATCTTTTTTGAATGCACACTTTTTGTTGATTCATTTTTTTCGTACCTTGCGTCGTTTTTCCAAAAATTTAATTTTTGCATTGTTAATGTTATTTTTCACGATGAGAACAAAAACTACGCATTCTATCAACAAACAATTAATAACAAATTTGTAGCTCTTTTCTGGGTAGAAAAATTTTGTCTCCTATCAAAAAGTGATTTCTAAAAAATTTGTAGATCTTTTTCAAATACACAATTTCTGTCGATTTATCTTTTTTCGTATATTGTATAGTATGACCGCAAAATTGAATTTTTGATTTTTCATTATTTTTTGTGCGGTCAAAATTTGAGTTTTCGATTTTTCAAAAAAATTCAAAAAGTTTTTGTGAAAATCTTATAGGGTGTTTAAAATGCAACGTTTTTGTTTCTCTGTCATTTTTTCATATCGTGCGTTGTTTGGCTTAAAATGTTTGTTTTCGTTTGTTTTTTGGAATTTTGTAAATGCTATAACTCCGGTAATTTTCTTTTCATCAAAAAAAGTCGTCAGGATAAATTTTTCGTCTTTTTGAGTACTATTAATAACCGTACATACAATTTTAAATTTTGAAAAAAAAGTGGTCGCAAAAATTTTGAAAATGTGCTCACTTTTTGAGTTTTCATACAAAATGGCTGGCTAACGAACTTGACCTTCATTTTAGGACACTCAAAAGGTATACCTTTTGAACAGGTAAAAACCTGTTTTTCGGATTTAGGGAGATTTAAAACGTGGAAATTTCACAAAAACGGGGGGGGGGGGGGCAAATTTTACCACATGTTTCGTTTCAAAAATTGACATTGCCGGTTGATATTTTTCACTTTTTAATAAATTATTAGGAATTATCAAATAAACAAAATGAAATTTTTATTTCACATTAAAATTCTTTGGGAGTTAACGTTTATAAAAAGCTCTATTGTATGGCAAACAAAATTTTTGGGGATGACCCTATTTTAAACCAAAGTAAATGAATTTTTAACCATAAAACATCACATTTCTCCCGTAAAAGATGAATTTTCAATCCAAAAGGACAAATTTTCAACAACAAAAATTTTCAACAAAAGAATTGAATTTTCAACAAAAGGGTGATATTTTTAAGCAAGAAGTTGAATTTCCAGCCTACGAAGATGAATTTACAAATAAAGAAGATGAAACCTTAACCAAAAAGAGTCTGGATTCTGGATTAATTATTACAATGAATTAATAAAATAGTTGAAAATTAAGAATACAATAAAAAATAAGTCGAGTTAGTTATAATTCATTGCTAGACACTCTAAACATAGGGGAAAGGGAAGAAAGTGTTTTCAAAATGAAAAACAAAATCAAAATTTTGAGGTATCTCGAAAACGGTGCGAGATACGCGAAAACTGACAACATTTTCAGGATTTACTAAAGGGGGATGGTCCTCGGCCACCCCGACCTAAATCAGTAAACAAATGTTTCAAATTCGAAAAAAAAAAAATTTTGAATTATCTCTGATAGGGTCACAGATACGTGAAACCAAAAAGAGTCTCATTTTCAACCAAGAACAATGAATTCTTCAAAAAATACTGTTTTTACATCTTAAAAGACGAATTTTTAACAAAAAAGTTGAATTTTCGATCCATTTTCGGATCCAAACAAAATTGTTGAATTTTTAACCAAATAGATGAATTTTCAACTAAGAAGAGTAATTTGCTACCAAGAGACGAATTTTTAACCAAATAGTTACATTTTCAACCAAAGAGGTGAATCTAAAAAATACATTGTTAAAAAACTAGTTCAACTTTCAACAAAAGAAGATGAAATTTTAACTAAAATGTGAATCCTCATTAAAAAAATATTAATTTTCAACAAAATAATTACATTTTTATCCAAGTAGTAGAATTTTTAACCAAACGAGATCAATTCTAAACCAAAAATATAATAGTAGACTTTCGAATGAAAGATAATTAACTTTCAACGAAAATTAGTTGTATTTTCTTATCGGGTTAATAGGAGCTTAATGGGGTAAAGAGTGTGAAGTCTGGCATAATATACAGTAGAAAACCTGAAGAGCAAACGAATGTATAGGATTGATACTTTATAAATGAGTTACCAATGCCAAAAAAATTAATTCAAAAACGCGTCCCTCAATTCTTATTACTTCATTTTCACGAAATTGAATCCTTATAAATTTTTTTCACGTAGGCCCTTAACATCGTGTGCAATGTATCATTAAGTAAAACATTACACGAAAGCGATGCAAGCACCCTATTATCAAAAAAGACCAGAAGAAAAAACGATTCATTTCACTTTCTTGCATCTCATTCAAAGGCAGCGTATATCGGCAGTCGCAAGAAATAAGTAAAAAACGTGAGTGACGCGAGGGGAAACGTGCCTGAAATGATAAGCGGCGTATTTTTTTCAAACGATCAAGCAGAAGTGGATGATGGAGAGGAAGCAAGACAGAATTAACGAAAAAGGTCGACCACCACCAGTGCCCGAAGGTTTCAGTTGAGAAACTCGAATACGGAAAGATACGTCTACCTACCGCGGATGAGCTGATTGCGAAAATAAACATTCATTATTGTAATTACTTTCCGCGACGTGGCTGCAAGAGCCAAGATCGAAGGACGTCGGAGAAAGAGAGAAGGACGTAGAAAAACGAAAGTGAGAGAGAGAGAAGTGAGAGAGAGAGAGAGAGAGCTCGATCAAGCAAAAGCGTGTATGGTTGTAGGGGAGAGTATCATTGACATGGTCGATTGGTGAGAGCTAATTACAAAGTCGATCCGTCGATTCCTTCATTAGCGGAAAGCAATCGATTTCACTTGCTCGAGCAAAGCCAATTTTTTCAAGCATATAATATTCGCTTGAGAGAAAAGTACTGCATTATATATTATACAGAGAAAGCTAAAATGAGTGGAAAAATTTGATTTTGGAACGGTGTTTGCTTTGAAATGAAATCTTGATGGGGATGTTGCATGAAATGAGATAAACATATTTTTAAATACTTGAAGCAGTGTTATGAAAGCACTTTATGGAGAAAAGAAAGTTTTTTTTTAGGTTTCTAATACATTTAAAAAAAATCTAGTTTACATCAAACAGATGTAACGTCACATCAGATTTCGCGGCCGTCGCGGCTTTCTACTTGACAGCTGATCCCATGGAGAATAGACATAAGGAGACCAGAGTAATGTAATGAAAAATGAGCATATTTTTTCGCGAAGTACACACGCCTGAACTTCCCGTGCATGACGCTAGTATGAACATATGCACAACAATTATGGCTACAGTACAAGGCAATATTCGTACATATCTGCATACTAGCGCCACACACGGGAAGTTCAGGCGCATGTACTTCGCGAAAAAACATGCTAATTTTTCTTGAAGTCAATGTACAGGACTTTGGTCTCCTTATTATTCTCCATGGCCAGGCCTAACCGACCGACCCGAATTTTGCATAGTTGCTCTGGCTAAAGTTTGATGTCAGCCGTGAACTAATCCCCTGGCGGCGCTTCTTACTGACAAATGCTTTAGTTATCAGGGCCAAAGAATAAAATAATTAATAAAGGAACATTTTCTGGACAAGAAAGGGCCTGAACATTTTTATAATTTATTCACAGATACATAAACATTATTTTCAATATGCAAAGTCTGCTTAAACTTTCCAAGATATCGAAAAATAATGTATAAACAAGTACACGTGTTTTAAAAGAGGTTTGCAATAAATGTTTCAAACCCTCAATAAAAAAATTATCTGTAATATAAAATCAATTTAAAAAAAAATAGGGATAAAAAAAATTAAATAAGAAAACAGATTTTAAACAGATTATAAATTGTAGTGTAATCGATTACATAAATAAATATAAATTTTTTTAATAAATTGAAAGTGTGGTAGTGGTAAGAAATAAAAAATAGGATCCACAAATAAATAATAGTTAAGAATAAAACTGCGAAACGGAATTGAAAAGATAGACTTTGATCCAATTTTTTTTCAAAATTAGCAAAATTCGGATTTTCAAGGAACTTATAAATTCCTTTTAAAAAATCAACGATAGGTGCTTATTATGTAATAAAAATGAAGTGTAAAAACCAAATGACGCAATTATGATTTTGAGTTTTCTGAAGGCATCTCAGTTGATTTTGAGATAATTGATTAAAGCAATACCTGATAACAGTCTTCTTTTTTTACAAATAATGAGAAATATAGTCTAAATGCTACCCTTCATGAAAAAGTATTATAGGAAAATCATTATAGACCTAGCTATCATGATTTTTCTATAACTTTTTTGCGATTACAGAAAAAATGATTAGAAAATAATTATGGAAATTAATAATATCAAAGTATTGAAATACTTAGTGCAAAAAGTAGAGGAAAGTATAAGTTAATAATTTCTTTTGAAGCACTCACACAAAAGTACATTAAAATTTACATATTTGAAAAAAGCTTCGTTTAGATTGTGGCGTGTATAATGAAATCTAAAAGCTATGTGTATCTTATACTTTTTGGAATAATTATTTCAATATTATTCATTTCTATAACTATTTTTCCATAATTGCTTTGCGGTAATGCATTTGAAATTTTCGAGAATAAAAGTAAAGAGTATCAATTTTTTCTAAAGAACTAAGAAGATGGAAGACGTAACATTTTTAGACCTGTACATCATTCCAAAATTGAAAAATCTATTTTTATCGCTACACCACCTAGTTTTTAATTGTTATCAATGCCGGTATTAAGTCCCTTTCTCATCATTAGCAATTCAATAATTAAAGTAACTTTACTGCTTTATATATATATTTATTTATAACATAAAAAGTGGCTAATATTCACACACAAAAAAACTGTAATGTGAATAGAAATACTTGTATTTTCAAAAATGTCGATTCAATTACACATTTATTTTATCGATAAATAAATTACACAAATTTTATTTAGAAATTTAGTTTGCAACATGTTAAATAAAAGTATCAAGACTGATTTATTGATGCAATTTTACATGGTAGAATTTGAGTTTTTCTTTATTCCATAATACACATAATTAATGTAACATTATGTCCCTTTGGAATTTAAAAAATGAAACCTATAAATAAAAATAAAGTAATTTAATATAGTTATGTGATAAATGAATTCAAAAAACAATGAGTATTATTATAGTTAAGTATACAAAAAAAAAATATTAAGCCGCAACCACACTAAATCTGATGGTCTCGTTTTTGTTGCAATGGTATTCAATTTATACGAAAATCTGCATCAATCTATAGCATTAAAATAATTAATTTTTTTACGCATACTATGAGTCACTGAAACTTATTTTTTTCATTAATACTTAATTTTTTATTTAGATTTGTCATATCGCCTAATGTATCTGTCAGCAAGAAACGCAGCAGCGCCGCCAGCGGATTAATTCATGGTTGGCATCAAACTTTAGCCAGCGCTTTTGCACGCGGTCGGATAGGGCTGTCCATGGCTGATGCAGCTGATTGTCTATACTAACCTATAAATGCCCAAAAACGAGAAATAGAAAATAAAAGCCGAGTCAAGCGGGATCAAAGATATAAACAAAGAATAGATTTGGATATTAGCGAATTCCCTAAAGAAGGTAGATTATTAGCTAAGGAGTGTTTTTCGCCTGAAAGTGATTCTAGGGAGGATAAAGATCCGAATAAAATTTTTATTCGTTTACCGCGAAATATAAAAATATTTATACATTGAAATGCATGTTTATAAACCATTTTTATTTTTTTTTTATTTGCATAATTTAGGTAGTTTGAAATTTCTCGTGAAGGATGACGTCACACAGATGTAGCCAATCTATGCGTTTGGCGAAAAATGCCGTGAGCGGGCGCCATATTCAAAATTTATTAAGAAAAAAATTATTCTTATTCACTAAAAAATTCTTTCTTCTTGGAATATGTTAATGAGCTACTAAAGAATCAAAATATATTTTCATCTCATTTCATGCAAAATCCACAATTAATAATAGCAGGCCTCGGACCTAGGGGTCGACCGCTCTGACTTTTCGTGTACCAGGAATATATTCCCTGAAGAATATTCGGCAATATAAAAAATATGTCGGAATATTCGAGAATACGAAGAATATGAAGAATATGGGAATATGTAGGAATATGAGGGAATATGTAGGAATATGAGGGAATATGTAGGAATATTGCTAAATTATGTATATTAAATTACATACATATACATATTATATATACTTAACTTGAAGTTTCATATCACATGACATTTAAAGTGTTATTCTTTGGTCTGTAAATTATCAAAATTCGTATTTATTTATCGCGGGCTTCACAGTCTTTTCCCATTTCTATTCCCCTCTTTTTCTCGTTTTTCCACTTAAATGCGAACTTATCCAAAAGGTAATAGCTTTGGTTGAGAATTTATCTTTTTTGGTTTGAAAGTAAATTATTTTGTCGAAAATTTAACAGTTTTGTTCAATAGTCACACTTCTTGGTTAAAAATTCAACTGTTTTGTTGAAAATTCGTCTTTTTGGTTCGAAAATTCAACAATTTGACAGCAATTTTTTTTTCCTTGACTTAAAATTTTTTTTTGGTTGAAAATTCAACTATTTTGTTGAACATTCATCTTTTTGTTTTGAAAATTCATCTCTTGAAAATTTCACCTTTTTTGGTTATAAACGCAGCTGTCTGGCTAACAATTAATCTATTCCGCTTAAAAATGATATTTTTTGATAAAAATTCAATTTTTTTGTAGAAAATTCGCATTTTTACTTTGAAAATTCAACAATTTGGTAGAAAATTTAACTATTTGGTTAAAAATTTATGTATTTCGTTAAAAATTCGCCTTTTTCATTAAAAATCAATTTTTTGTTTAACAATTAATTTTTTTAACTGAAAGTTTAAATATTTTGTTGAAATCTCATCTCACTGATTGAAAATTAACTTTTTGTTGAAAATTTAACTGTTTTGTAGAAAATTCGCCATTTTGGCTTGAAAATTCTACAATTTTGTATAAAATTTAACTATTTGGTGGAAAATGTATATATTTTGCTAAAAATTCGTTTTTTTTTAATGAAAAATCTATTTTTTGTATTAAAAATGCAACTGTTTGGTTAAAAATTAATCTATTTTAGTTAAGGATTCAAGTTTTTTTTTTTTAATTCGTTTTTGTTGGTAAAATCCCACTGTTGTTTATTTTAAATTAAAACATTTTTTTTTAATATTAACTATTACATGCTTTGTTGAAAATTCGTTGTAAATTGAAAAAATTGTAGGTTGAAAATTAACCTCCTTGATTGAAAATTCAACTGTTTTGTATAAAATTGGTTTCTTTTTATTCAAAAATAATTCTCTCAGATGACAATTTAGCTATTACATTTTGAGTTAAAATTGATCTTTTGAGTATAAAAATTCAATGATTTAGTTAAAATCTTTTAGAAACAAAATGAATATAAAATAAAAAATATTTAAATAAAATTTGGACTAAAATCACATCGATTGTTCAAACTATTTAGTTGAAAATGTATGGGATTTTTTTTATTCATCTTTTTAGTAGAAAAAAAATCTTTGTGGTTGAGAATTCCACTATTTGGTTAAAAATTAATGTATTTTGTTGAAAATTAGTCTCTTCTGGTAGAAAGTGAAGCTTCTTGGTTGCCAATACAACTATTTTCAAAATAAGCTATTATTTAATAAATATACAAATTATGATTTTATTCCTCACCATGAATCACAAATTGCATAATTTCTTATATGGATGTACATGTATATGTATGTATACCATTAAGCCATTTCCCTTTCAGGGTAGGCGTGACACTACCCGATTCGGGTAGTGTTTCTAGGTTGATAACTTGTAGTAAATAACTACAAGTGTGGGCTCACCACACCCACGATGTGCCAACAGTACGCAGTATTCTCGAATAGTCACCCATCCAAGTACTAACCGCGCCCAACGCTGCTTAACTTCAGTGATCTGACGAGAACTGGTTTTTTCAGCGTGGTATGGCTGTTGTACAATTTATAATAATTATTTATTCCCATTTTAATAATTTATTAATTATTTTTTGCCAATAGAGATGAATTTTTAAGCAAGAAAGATGATTGTTCTAGCATGAAAGATAAATTTTCTATCCAAAAGGACAAATTTTCAACAAAACAGTTAAATCATCGACAAAAAAGGTGACTTCAACACACAGTTTTGAACGCTTCAATCTGAAAAGTTACAGTATCAAGATTTTTTATTGTAAACGTTTAAGATTCAAAGTTTAATTTTAACGACGTGTTAGTTTTTAGTTGACACAAAGTCAATTTTTTCGGTAGATGAAAAGATTCAAGTAGTAAATGATTGTTGTAATCAGACACACTGGAATTACATTGTAAGTAGATGAATGTGTGTTTGGTAAGACGGGCGACAAATACATACAATTTATCGAATCAGAATTTGAAATTTTTTACCAGAAAAGTTTAGAGGGGAGAAAAATAAAAAGAAGCTTTAGCCGAATCACACTTAAATCAATTTTTTTTGTTAAAGTCATAAAGTCTGATCTTTCACGAAAATAGGGAAATAGATTCTTCTAAATAAAATAATGTAGATATTATATTGAATTTAATATGAAATTCTTCAAATTCCTAAGATTTCAAGTCGAAATATATTTCATCTTCAACAAAATAGTTGAAATTTGAATCAAAAAAGATTAATTTTCTACTAAATGAGATAAACTTTCAACCCAAAAAGTTAAATTTTCAAGAAAAAGAATTAATTTTCAGCTAGTTGCATTAACCATCAGATAGTTGAACTTTCAAGCAAAAGAGACGAATTTTCAACAAAATAGATAAAATTTTTATTTCAAACAAGAAAGATTACCTTTCTACCATAAAAGATGAATTTTTTATCGAAAATGATGAATTATTAACGAAACAGTTAATTGTTTACCAAAAAAATATAAAATTAACAAAATAGTTAAAGTTTTAACAGAATAATTGAACTTTCAAAAAAATAGTTGAGTTTTTTACCAAATAGCTGAATTTTTAACCTTCAAAGATGAATTTTCAACCCAAAAGATTAATTTTCTGCCAAAAGACGAATTTTCCACAAAAGAAATAAATTTTCAACCATATAGTTGAATTTTCAACTAAAAAGATAGATTTTCGATTAAAAATGGTTCAGCAAAATTTTCAGTTTAAAATTTTAATTTTCAAAAAAAAAAGATGAATTATGAGCCACTTGAATCCAAAAAAATGATACAAACCTTTAACAAAATAGTTGAATCCTGACCCAAAGTGAACCAGTTGAATTCAACGAAAAAAAAAACAGATTTAAAAAAAAATAGTTGAATCCTCAATCAAATAGATAAATCCTCAACAAAAAATATTAATTTTCTGAACAAAAAAATACAAATTTCCATCAAAATAGTTCATTTTTCAAGCTACAAATTCGAATGTTTTCGAAAAAAGTTTACTTTTAAACCAGACAAGAAGAATTATCAAACTGAAAATTAATTTTCAATATATGAAGATGAATTTTCAAAGAAGTAGTCGAATTTTCAATTGAAAAAAAAATTTGCAATTAAAAATAGAATAGGTAAATTTTCAGATCAGAAAACTACTTTTCAAAAAAAAAAAAAAAAGAAGATGAAAACAAATTATTCTCTCGATATCTCCAGTAGCTTAGAAGAAAATCTTTTCTGACAAAAAAATTTAATATAAATTAAAAAAAAAAAAGAAATTTTAGCAAAATAGTTGAATCCTCAACCAAAATGATGAATTTTTCACAAACAAGATTAATTTCTACCCAAATAGATGAATTTTCAACAAAATGCAAGAATTTTCTAGCAAATAGTTACATTTCCAAGTTATAAAAAATAATTTTCTAAACAAAAATGGAATAGTTCAATTTTCAGATGTGACAATAATTACTTTTTTACAAAAAAATGCATTCTAACCAAATAGTTTGATTTTTTAACAAAAAAGTTGAATTTTCAACCAAAAATATAAATTTTTCACGAAATAGTTAATTTTAAACCAAATGTTTTAACAAAGAAATGATTTTTTTTACAAATTAGTTCAACTTCAAACGAAATAGTTGATTCTTTTAAACCAAGAAAAATGAGTTATGAACGAAACATTTTATAGTTAATATTCAAAGCAAAAATGTTTTTATTTGAAATCAAAAACAGATGAATTCAACTAAAAAGACGAATTTTCAACAAAATAGTTGAATCCTCAGCCAAAAAATATTAATTTTCAACCAAGCAGTTGCGTTTTTAACCAAAAAGGTTGAACATTCAACAAAGAAGATTACTTTTCTAGAACAAAAAATCAATTTTCTATAAAAAAATTGAATAGTTACATTTTCAGTCAAGAAAAATAATTCTCAACCAAAAAACTACCAAATAGTTGAATTTTTAAACAAAATGTTGATTTTTTACCCAAGAAAATTAATTTCAAACCAAAAAAGACAAATCGTCAACAAAATACATGAATTGTCAACCAATTGCTGGTATCTTCCAATAAAAAAGTAAAAATGTTAATCAAACAGTTGAATTTTGAAGTAAAAAAGATAAATTTTTATATCGTGATTCGACAGGGTGTTTCGTTTTCTAATTAGAAAAACAAGTGTCAATTTCAAACGGAAAAAAATGTCATGAGGCATACGAGCGAATATTGAATATATTGAATTTATGGATGTACACTACGTACAATCGTACAAAATATTTGGAAGAATAAAAAGGTGGGGTTTTCCAGAAAATATATTCTTTTCATGTTTTCAAAATTTAAATAAAAAAATAAAAAAGAGTTTCTTGAAAACCCCACCTTTTATATTCTTCTGAATATTTTTTTAAAGTTTCTACTGATAGAAGAAAGGCATCTTATCAGCATAATGCGATCTAAACCATTTTTGAGGCCGGGAGAATTTTTTTTTCCTAAAAATGTAATTTATCATTTTGTCTCGTAAACCATGAAAAATATCGCAAAAGAACAAGAGATATTTTTCATAGGACTTTTTTAGACGTGCCAACTTTTATGTTAGCATTTTTTCGTATCTGTCATTGTTTCCAAGAAAAAGTAGAAAATTCGATTGTAAGAAAAAAGAATTCTCCTGGCTACAAAAGTTATTTAGCAAACAGCAAACTTACAAGATATCTTCATTATCAAAGTAAAAGTTAAAAAAAAAATGACAAAAAATTTAAAGGTGGGTTTCTTGAGAAAAATATTTTCATTACTTTTCAGACAAAAATTTTTTTGCAAATTGGTCAGGTTAAAATTGCTTATTTAGCGGTAGTTATTCAGAATTTTATGTTTTGCTTTCCCTTTAGAGAAAAGTTACTACTCTCATTTAATTCTAATGATCCAAGCTTCATTTTATTCTTTGTAGGATTCTCTACAATTCTATTTGGATAGTCTTTATTACAATTCAAACTATCAATCTTTATAACAATAATAACTGTATTATTTCCAAAATAATTCTTTTAATAAAACCCACACACATAGAATTGTAGAGAAACCTTCAAAGAATAAAATAAGGTCTTGATCATTAGGATTAAATAGGAATTGTAACTTTTTCCTAAAGAGAAAGCAAAAACTAAATCTCTAAATCAGTACTGTTAAATTAACAATTTTAACCTAATTTTTTTTTTTCTGAAGTATGCTTAGAAGCCTCCGTCAAGATTTGCAGAAATTAATAATAGATCTATTTTTTTCAATTTTATTAATCATTTTAAATATTTGCGACTTTTAAGATTCATTGTACGTAGTGTAGATCCTTAAGGAATCTATTTGATTAGATCAGGTGGAACGTTTAGTTAGTTTATGTAAAACGTTCAGTTACTTTATATAAACTCTTCACGTAGACCAGTTATTTTGTCCAAGCTAATAAATTCGAGAATTTATTATTTTCGACACATATGCGTATACTTTCATTATCTTTAAATAGGGGAAAAATTAAGTTGTCATGAAAATATATGAACGTACAGTAGCCAGTTGCATCTTGAGTGTTAAACTTTTTCAAAATAGCAAAAGTAAAGCCCAACTCTCAATAATGTGAATTAACTATATGATATCCCTGGTAAAGTTAAAATGGTCCAGTAAGTACAAAGATATTCACTCTGGCTAATCCAAGAATCTTTCTAAATTCCTTGGTTCATTTCCAGCTACACGTTGAACTCTTATAAGGAATAACTGAGGTTCCACAGCTCAACTTTTTCCCTGATAAATGAAAGATTCTTGAATTGCTGGATTATATTAAAAATAAGAGTAATTCACAATCCTGAAAAGACGGAATCTCTTGAATAAATTTTTATAAATTCCTCCCGCTGAGCAGATTCTTAGGATGCTTACACAGTAGCATGTAGTTTTTCCCATCGACAAAACGCAATTGTCCTTGTCGTCCGATTCCGAGGATGGGGGTTCCCTTCGTTGTTTCGATCCCTTCGATCGCGGACGTATGTAAATTTACAAAGCCGTTAATTGCGGCGAACTCCTTTGAACCTGACCGAACTACAAAAAGCGTCGCCGCCGGTGCGGGCCAAGGTTGCATTGGTTGCACCACTTACGCCGCGTGTACATTTGCAGATAGGTACATCGCGTTCGTAGCTCCATTAGGGTGGGGTATGTGAAAGAGAGATTGCACGAGTAAGCAAAAAGGACAGACGAAAAAAAGAGAAAGAAAGAAAGAAAGGAAAACAACAAGAGAGAGGCTTTTCGACAAACACTAACAGTAGTGCACCTATGCACTAGGCGAATACGTTCGAACCAGTTGCACGAGGCAAGCGAGGTCGAGGTGAACGCCCAACAGTTAGATAAAGAGAGCACACCGTTGCGATACGATGCGCCTCGCCCTGCAATGCCCTGCTGGCCCCATGAGATTGCTCCCGACCTTATGGTGTGTTTCCACCGAGAGAGATGGAAATTTATATTTTTAAGGCCATGTATATTATTTGTTGTCTTAATGGTAGTTAATGATTCATTGTTTGAACCATCATTCTTGCTGTAGGTTATTGATTATTACTTGTCTATAGCTGAAGATCCTAAGAAGAATACTAACTAACGCAGTAGAAAACATCTCTAACCATCCTCTCAGCAATAAAATGATTTCAGTCTTATCTAAAGGACATAATTTTGCAGGAGCTCTCGCCAAAGTCCCGAAGGAAGAAATCATCAGTAATTTAGAATCCACAATATCCCTTCCAACTGCAGACAAAGCCAACACGACAGTAATAATGAATAAAGAAGACTGTAACAACAAAATCATGAACCTTCTAACTGACGATCAACATAAAAAACTTGAAAAAGACCCCATAAAAACAATAGTCAGCAAAACAAAAACCCTTTTAAAAGACTCAAAACTTGATAGCCAAACAATATCTAAATTATTACCTGCTAATCCCATCTTTCCAAAACTTTACTGACTCTCAAAAATCCACAAAAAGAACATTCCACTCAGACAGATCGTCAGCGCAATAAACTCACCAACCTGCAACCTAGCACGCTTCCTCGTCAAAGAACTTAATCCTTTCGCAGGAAACTCTATCACACATGTCCAAAACTCTTTTAAATTTATCAGAAAGATACATACAACAGATTCACATTCAACCCCAGGACATCCTAGTGAGTTTCAATGTAGTATATCTCTTTACGAAAGTACCAATCTCTGATACAATCGATATTATTAAATCCTTTTCAAACTTGCCCTCCAATCTCATACCTTGGCTAGAACACAGTCTCAATAATACCTACTTCTCTTTCAATAAATATTTCCACAAACAAACCTAAGGAGCAGCAATGGGATCTCCAATCTGACCTCTAATAGCCAACATCTTTATGGAAAATCTAGAAACTAAAATCTTAAACCAATCCAAGCTTAGACCGGAATTTCGGTGTTGTTACGTTGACGACACTTTTGTTATCTGGAGATATGGACTAAACGGACTACACAAGTTTTTCGATTTCGTCAATCGATTACACCCTAATATCCAGTTCACCATGGAAATTGAACAAAACGGAAAATTGCCTTCCTTGGACGTACTAGTTTACAAAAGATCTGATTACCACCCATCTCAAAAGCAATCAATCATCAACTGCCTTGGATACAGAGCTGTCTCCATAACAGATAAAGATAGCATACAAAAGAAATTAGAAAATGTTAAACAAATCCCAATACAAGACGATTACACAAACAAACAAATTGATAAAGCAATAAGAAAATACATTAAAAGAAACAAGTCAATACAACCTAGTAAAGAAAGAGAGAGAGAAACGACCACCATCCTACTCTACATTCAAGGTATCATATAAAAAATAGGAAGAATACTCAACAAACACAACATCCAAACCATATTCAAACCACCTGCGAAAATAGGACAACATCTAAACAACCCGGAAGATAAAGAGGCACCTCTCAGTGACTCGGGAGTATATAAAATCCCTTGTTCTTGTGGCAAAGCCTATATTGGAGAAACCGGGAGCGCGGTGAGCCAACGTGTAAAGGAACATGAAAGTAAAGTCAAACTAAAACATTTCACGTAATCAGCACTAGCTGAGCATCATATCGAAACAGGACATAGCATTTTATTTGACAAAACAACCGTCATCAACTAGGTATGTCTTTTCGATGACTCTTTACTATGATACTTTGAAAATTGACAACAATTATTCATTATTCCAACAATTGTTATAAAGTTGGTATTCAAAAAGCAGTTCTTTAGCTTCTGGAATAAGTGATCTCTCAATTTGGGGAAACTGATATCTCAAGCTTCGCAAATAAAGATCAGCAGAACACAACAAAAAGTGCAACAAGTCTTCGTGCATCTTGATTGGAATTGATTTTCCTGCCACCATCAGTGCGTAAGATTCTGATTCATGGAGAAAATATCATTGATTCTTTTGTCATAGACTTTTTACACTTCTTTATTTGGAAAGTTTGAGATATCAGTTTTCCCAAATTGAGAGATCACTGCTTCCAGAAGCTAAGGCACTGCTTTTGAATACTACGTGAGTTCATTAGATTGAGAAAGAATCGAAGTTGACAATCGGAAAAAAATGGACACAAAATGCGTTTTCTATAACAATTGTTTAAATAATAAATAATTGTTGTCAATTTGCAAAGTATCATAGCACAGAGTCATCGGAAAGTCATTCTTAGTTGATTCCGTAAACAAAAATTGAGCCTATTTATTGGAAAATCGCCAAACTGTGAATTTGTTTATGAAAATTGTTGAAATAATGAATAATTGTTGTCAATTTGCAAAATATCATAGCAAAGAGTCATCGAAAAGACATCTCTAGTTGATTCCGTAAACAAAAATTGAGCCTGTTCATCGAAAAATCGCCAAACCGTGAATTTGTTTTTTAATGGCAATGAAACATTTATTTTTCTCACATTTTATACAAAATCTATTAATTTCAATGAGCTAAACATTGCCAATCCCAAAAAATGACTTTTCTTCATTAATTTCTTTGTAACACAACAAAAATTTTTTTTTTTAATTCTTACCAACTGGGAATTATTCCCATATAGTTTTAACACTGTTTTGAGATCTTCTGTTATCAATCTGAATGTCTGAAAAGAAATGGCAGTTGGAAAAAGATAAAAAAATTCAACTTTGTTATTAAATAACAAAGTTTTGAACAATTTAAAAGAATCTGATCACACAAATCTTTCAAAATTTAAAAAGCTTCTATTTTTTTAAAAACGTTTTAATCGGATGAATAGTGTAGGCTAAAAATTGATTTGTCCACTGGTACTTTTTTTGCCCCACTGTGGGACGTTCGTCAAACATTGGAATTAATGCCATTTTCTGGGATCACAGTGCAAAAGAGGTTCGAAAAAAAGGAAAGGGTAATTTTTCAGGAAGAAGGGAAAATATAGGGAAAAGATGAAACATTAATTTTTACATGCAAGAAAGAAACAATCTTCTCTATAAGAAATTTTGTATTTTTAAGTCATGTAAAATGATTTTTTAATGAAATCTGCCATCAAAGAATTTATTTTTACAAACTGGATATAAAAACAACGACATATAATCAGAATTGGGATTTTTTAAATCTCATTAATTTGCGACTGAAAATCCATTGGATGGCTATTAATTTTCAACTTTGATAAAAATCTCTTCATATTTCCACTTTACCGACTGTAGGTGATCTAGAGTCCTACTTCATCCAAATTAGGTAATCTAGATTCCGACATTATCGAATTAAAGCAATCTAGATGGTAGCATTATCGGCTGAAGGTAATGAAAATTTCTATTGTATTGCCGATCTGTAATGTAGGTTCTTACTGCATCATCAGTTGGTTATGTAGGTTTTTACTCTATCATCAGTCGGTAATTTAGGTTTCTATAAAGTATCCGATTAATGTCGGTTAGGACCTTACTGACTTGTGGCATCTTAGGTGGTCAAAAATAGCATTGGAAAGTTTTTTTTTTCTTCAAATTTTCATATATATCGCCACAAATTTGGACGAATCCAGAAAAAATAAATTCGTTTTTTTAATCATATTTAGAGGTAACGCAAGCCCCAAAAAGATGTTTTCGCGGTTTTTTCCAAATTGTTCAATTTATTTTCAACATTTCAGTTAGAGTGAGGCAATAATGAATTCTATTACATATGAATAATTGTTTAAACCATTTGTTATTATTCATAATAATATTCTCTTAGAATAATACTAGAAAGTGACAGTGTTTTTAAAAAAAATTCCACTTTTTATCAATGTTTTAATAACGGTGAGGTAATAATTTGTTTAAGTAAAAAAAAAATTTGTAGACAATTTTTTATTATTTTGAATAATATTCTCTTTGAATAATATTCACTATGAATTTCTTTTGATTTTAATGTTTCTTAATTTCAATAATTTTATTTTATTTCATTCATTCTTTATTTTTTTTTAAATTCTTTTTAATTCTCTTTGAATAATGCTCTAAGGTTGAGGTTTTTTCTGAAATATTCAACTTTTTGTACACTTTTCTGTTCAAGCGAGGTTAAAATTGATGCAATTTAATAAACATAATTGTTTAAATAATATTAAATTCTTCATAGCTATCTTCTAAAGTAATGCTGGGTAGTTGCGGCTTTTTTGGAAATGTCCCAATATTCTCTTTGAATAGTGTTTGGAGAAATTTTTTCACTTTTTCTCAACTTTTCACTGACAGAGAGGTAAAAATTAATTCAGGTTAACAAACACAATTGTTTAAACAGTTTGCTATTCTTTTTAATAATATTATCAATCAATAATATATTCAACTTTTTGTCCACTTTTCATTTAGAGCGAGGTAAAAATCAGTGAAATGTACCCAACATCATTTTTTTAACAAATTATCATTGTTTATCACTGCCTTCTTTAGGAATGCTAAATGGTTGTGGTTTTATCTGAAATTTTTCACTTTTTCTTAACTTTGCGCATAGATCGAGTTAAATAATTAATGCAATTTAACTAATATAATTGTGTAAACATATTATCATTGTTTATATCAATTTTCTTCTATAATAATGCTAGAAAGTTGTGTTTTTTTCTGAAATATTTAACATTTTGTCCACTTTTTACTCAGTCAGGTAATAATCAATGCGAATTAACAAACATAATTATTTGAAAAAATGTATTATTGTTTACTACTATCTGCATTACCCTAAAAGAAACTAGTCAAAAAAAATCAAAATTTGTTTAAACAATAAGGTTTGTTCAAGTTAAAAAGGTGAAATAAAGTGCAAAATTTCAGGAAAAGCTTAACTATCTAACATTACCATAGAAGAAGATAGTTGTAAACAATAATAAATTGTTTAAACAATCATTTTTGTTAGCTTGCAATAATTATTACCTCACTCTATGTGAAAAGCGGACAAAAAGTGGAATATTTCAGAAGAAACTACAACTTTCTGGCATTAATTAATTATTACATTACTCTAACTTAAAAGTGGATAAAAAGTGGTAAATTTTATTCCAAAAACTGCAACTTCCTGGCATTATTCTAAGAGAATATTATTATAAATATTAATAAATGATTTAAACAATTATGTCTGTTCATTTTAATTGATTATTGTCTCGCTCTAACTGAAAAGTTGAAAAATTCGAAAAACCCATGTGGAAATTTTGGACTTAGGCCATTTCTAACAACGGGCGCAGTACTGCGCCTGTAATGGCTAGCTACAGCTGGCTGACCAGTACGGGCATAGTACTGGCTGAAACCCAGGCATAGTACTGCGCCAGTGCTGGAAAACCAACACTGGCATACAAGCGCTGGCCCTGTGCTGGTAGAACTCTGGCCTAATGAATGATGGCCAACCCGTTTCTTACGGAGTTACGCCAATCGTCGGTTCAATACTGGCACTTTACGGGCCCAGTAAAAAACGCTGACAACGGCCACAGGTGGAATTTTCCTTACTCTGCCGGAGTTCACCACCGTCGCAACACTGGCTCAGTACTGGTCACCAGTACAGATAATCGGTCATTCGCCAAGTACTGGCTAACGGCTAGCTCCACGATCGGCGCAGTACTATGCCGACAGTATAAATATTTGAAAAAATTTTGAAATACGTTTAAAAGTATGGTTCATGTGTTCTACAATGTCTAAATACTATAAATACAACTGTCGTGAAAACAACTTTTTTCCTGTTTTTTTTTTTTTTAAGAAATATATTCTAAGTTCCATCTTTATGTAAAATTATAAATGTTCAGAAAAAATTACATTTTATGTCAATCTTAAACATGGTAAAATGGTCTAAAACACCTAAAACTCAAACCTTACACGAAAGTTTAAAAAAATTTGTTATTAAAAAATTGTCAAAGTTCACGATCAAATTTCTAAGTTCCGTCGTTAAAAATTTTAAATGTTCATAAAAAGTTACATTTCCTGTCATTGTAGAAAGTTGTAAAGTAGTCTAAAACGCCAAAAAACAAAATATTACACGAAGAAAAATTGTAATCGATTTAAATTATTTATTTTAAAATTATTTTATTGATATTCCTGTTAACAGTTCGTATATTTTACATTTACATATAGTCGTATAATAATAAATATTTAATCAGTAAAAAAGAGTTTAAAATTTGGTGTTTTAACTTTTTTGAGCTGTACCTTATGAGTATGGCTTTTTTCATCGAGTTTCAACTTGTAGGTTTAGCGCAATGGTTAAGACCCCCGACTGCTAGGCGTTAGATTTAGGTATAGATGTAGGTTCGATACCCCGTAGCGTTAGAAATTTTATTTGTAATATAATATTTAAGAATGTAATATATGTATTTACCTCACACAAGGACCATTAATATTCCAAGTCAAAATACTCGCAATCAATTAATATTTATTTTTTATATACCTTTTTGTCATATCGCTAGAGTATAGCAGTAGTGGGTGCTAAAATTAAACAAAATGTTTGAATGAAATTTTAATTTTTGAAATTATAAATAATATTCGGACGATATGCAGTCGTATGATGATGAATGGTTAAAGTAGATGCGTCCTAAAAACAATTCACTGATTTTTTATCATTCTTTAAATTAAATCCGGCATTTTCGTATGCCAGGAGTTTGCCAGTACTGGCACAGTACTGCGCCTATTGTGAATTTTCTATTGTGGCAGTACTGCGCCAGCATCGATATTCAGTACTGGGCCAGCACTGGCACCCCAGTACAGAATAGCGTTATCATCCCAGAGATATGCCAGTATAGGTACCAGCACTGGCTGCCAGTAACTTGCCAGTCCTAGCCGGTACTGGCGCAGTACTGCGCCCGTTGTGAATTTCCCATTGGGAAACCGCGACTTTCTAACTTTATTCTAAGAGAAAATGGCTTTACACAATATTTTTTTATATTTAATTGATATTTATGTATTAAAAATTTTTATTTTTAAAAACGCAAAAAAATCATAATTAACGCCAAAAGCTCGCAAAGCCCAATTTTTCACCTATGGGTTATTGTTGTGCCCTATAAAACAGACTTATTGGGTTAAATATTTTAAAAAAAATTATTAATTTATATTCTATAACTGATTGTGAAGATGAATGTTTAGTTTAGATTCGTAATCTCCCCCGTTTCACCTAATATTGGGGATTCTGAATAAAATTTGCAAAAATGTGTTTTTTCTTATGCAAAATACATGTAAAACCAAATGACTTTTGAATCAGGAAATATCTTTAATAATCGAATTAGTAATTTTTTAATAATCTTTGGTGGCTCATTTTTCGCTAATAGAATCTGCAAAATTTCACCAGTAATTACATAAATTCTATCAATTTTGACTTAACAAGCAACAAAGCATGAAAACTCACTAATGTTGATACTCATTCCCACATTCCAACATTTTTCCTAATAAGAAGAATGTAAATTGTTCAAATTTATGATTTTTTCTGATTATAGAAAACATGAAAAATGATTTTATATAAAATTAGTTATTCTTTCTGCCTTCTATTTATGTTTATTGCTATTTGCTGAAACTTTATTGATGAAGAAGCTATTCAAATCCTAGTTCAAGAAAAATTTTGTTTGAAATATTATTTCTGGTGCCAATATTTCGAAATTTTCATTTGATCTCTATTGTATATTTTTTCTCTATTGTATGGCGAATGTTCCAAAATTTTTGGCAATCCTTCCAAAGAATGTAAGGAGTACAATTATGCTCTTATATTTGTGTGTTCTTAAGAGATCATACATTTTATGACTTTCAGCAGAGCAAAATAATTTTTTTTAATCGGACCTAGAATGAGAGTTTTCTTCTTTGTATTAGCTACAATTTTTATTCATAAGATATTTCTCTAGAACTAATACGTATATTTTAAAAAATCGTAACCGACGAGAATCTCCATTTTTACATCAATTTGATGCTCGCAACTTAAAAAAAAAATCAATCTGAAAAAATTAGGCAAGTATTTTTTCACCCAGAGAAACAAACTGTTGCTAGTGTCCTATATTAAACGCAAAATTTCTTTTGCACTCGAGGTTCATTGCCTTTTTGAAGGTTATTTTAAGCATTTTCCGTCCATCAAAATTATAACTCACCATTTCTCCCACATCTATACTAACATTGCATGAATTTGCTAACACTTTTTCACAAAACGGTGGAATTAAACGATTTCTTCAAAAAAAGTTCAAATCAACAAAAATGGCTCCGACCATGCGAAGAAATCGCGACAAGAACAGACAGATTTTTAGAACACAAAGAACCTCGAAATTATGAGTTGGACAAGATTCACGATAGAACTTGCAGAATTTAAAAACAGACCGTTCATCTAAATTAAAACAAATTTTTGTAAAAAAAAATTGTGTACTCCGTCGTGTTAAAAATAAGCTATTCTTGTTTACACTCATCACTATCCGACGAAACCGGGAAAAGCAAGAAACGACAGATTTTAAAACACAAATCACAACAAAAAATTATGCACGAAAAGATGCCAAGTATCTAAATTGAGACGAATTTTGTAATTCGGTGTGTTAAAACTGAGTTATATTCAATAAACCTTACATCTTGACACGCGTTGGCTTTTGAGATCGCGGCGAACGAACGTGAAAAAATAGCGCGGAACGGACGGAACCGGAACCATGCACTAGTAGTGCTGCCAACTGATGAAAGCTCAGTATTTTTGCCCGGGATGGCGCGCTTTTCAAGTCAAAAAATTATTTTTCGAATTTATGAATATGGAATTATGGTGGAACATTTTTTACCAAAAAGTATAGGCAACTAAAACTATTTTCACAGGATTCTACAAATAAATACAATAAATTACAACTAAAATTACAGGAAAGTGCAACTTTTTTCTATCATTGAGACGAATTTTGTACATTTTTTGTTTTTTTTTCGTACGTTGTTGTATTTTATTGTAGTTTTAATTTTCTACAAGCATGTACCAGAATTTACAGCTCTTGCAGCCAAAAAGTTGTTCTTTTTCGACCTAGGGTGACAAATATCCAGAATATTGTAATGAGCTAATTTTAAATTAGGATGTGTAAATGATCGCTATTACAAAAACGATTCTATGTTTAAATTTTTAAGGAATGGTAGAATATTTAAAGACAAGAATAAATAATCATTATTAAAAAAAAAAACCTTATGATTCAAGTTTTTTTTTCAAATCTATAGCAATCGATTGGACACCATATATGTCATTTAAAATTATGTCATTGCAATATTTTTAATATTTCTTATCCTAGGTCGAAAAAGAACCACTTTTTGACTGCAAATCAAAATTGAACAATTGAGAAAGAATTGATCACGGTCATTGAAATTGAAAAATTCGAACTTTTGAAAATAAAATTTTTTCATTTGAAGTTATAAAAACTGAACCGCAAATTAAAACACTAAAGTGGAATACTTTTGAATTTTAAACTTCTCAAATTGAAGCTTGAAAAAATGTTCATTAAAACGCTCAGTAATTTTCGCATATAAAATGAAAGCTTTAAAAACTTTTCAATTGAAAATTTTTAAATTAAAATCCGTTAAACTGCAAAATTTTAATTTTTAACTTTCATGCATTGTACAGTTCAAATATAAAAAAAAAAGAAATCCACGCTATCATTTTCAATGCTACGTATTGAAGAATGAATAAAAAAATGTATAAATTTTCCAAAATATGTCATTTTAAGCAATTTTAAGCTAAAACATTAATTTATAAATTACAATTTGTTTTGAAATCTTTTTAAATATTTGGTTAAAAATATGTTTAAAAAAAATAATTGTAAAATTTTCCAGGAATGTAATAATAATTTTATTATCTTGGAACACGAACTTTCCCAAAATTTTGTTGGAAAATCTTGCAAAAGTGAACAAACTGCCTTAAAATCATCCAGATTCTTTTTTTTAATTTTGGAAATCTTATTAAATATCCTTTTAAAATTAATTTAAAAAAAAAATTATTTTTAGTTCTTCTAGAAATTTTGATACAAATTTTGTATTCATTGAAACCCTTTCAAAATGCTTAAAAAGTTTATCAATTTTGTGTTCAAAATCTTCAAAAATATACATTGTGTTTTAAATGTTTTGAAATCTTTTCACGTTTCGAATCATTTATGAATCTTATCATAACTTCTAAATATATTTTAAATTTACTCGATTATTTACCAAATCAATAATTGTTCAATTGTTATTTATTATTCAAAATTTTTGGATAATCTTGCAAAAGTAATGAAATTACCTTAAAATCATCCAGATTCTTTTTTTTTAATTTTGGAAATCTTATTAAATATTCTTTTAAAATTAATTTTTCCAACACAAAATTATTGTTAGTTTTTCTGGAAATTTTGATACAAATTGTGTATTCATTTCAAACCTTTCAAAATGCTTAAAAAGCTTATCAATGTAGTGTTCGACAATTTCAAAAATCTACATTGTGTTTTAAATGTTTTGAAATCTTTTCAAAACTTCTAAATATATTTTAAACTTACTCGATTATTTTCCAAATCAATAATTGTTCCATTGTTATTTATTATTCAACATTTTTAAATATTCTCTTAAAATTAATTTTTCAAAATAAAAAATGGTTTGAAATTTTTCCAGCAAAGTTAGGAAATTTTATTATTTTCTTAAAACCTTTGAAGATCAATAAAAAGCTTATTTTTCGAAATCTTTTTCAGTTTTAAATTAAGTTTGAATCTTCTCAAAACCGAGCTCAAAACTGGTAAATATCGCTTAAATTAACTGACATTTTTTCCAAATTGATAATTGTTAAATTGTTCTTTATGCATCAAAATTCAATAATTTCACTTACATATTAAAAATTTGTTAAATAGAACAATTAAAATTATAACGTACAAAGCTTTAATTTAACACTCTGAAATATTAACGATTCAAGGCTTTCTATTTCAAATAATTCAGTTTAAAATTGTTTAATTTTTAATATTTGATTTATAATTGCTCATTTTAAATGAAAACTAAAATATTGCTAAAAATTCGGAAAAAAATGTCTTACTCAATTGAAAAATTTCAAATTAAATGGGTTAAAAATGGAATATTTCAGATTGAAACAATATTTGAATAAGATTTGGAATTGAATAAGAGCGTTTTATTTTTCAAATTATTTTTAAGTTAAGAACAGTTTATAAAGTTTCAATCGAACGTTTACATTTGTTTAACTACTGAGGCTTTCAAATTGAAAAATTAAATGGTCCTGTAAACTCAATTATTGTTCAATTTTCAATAATCGAACTACAGTTCAATGTGATTGATTATAATAGCAAAAGTTCTTGGTAAAAATATACTAATTATGATTGATAATTTTTTTGCATTTTTCCTTAAGACAAATTGTTTCTAATACATAAAATACTACTTTATACTGATAATTGGATGTTCACAGAAATTGTTGAAACAATTTATTATTGGTTTTAGAAATTTTCTCTTCGAATAGAAATAGAAAGACACGGTTTTTTTCAAAGAATATTCAACTTTTTCCACTTTTCACTTGGAGTAAATTAATATTTGATTCAATTTAGCGAAAATGATTGTTCAAACAATTTATTATTGTTTATAGCTATCATCTTCTTTGTTATTGCTAGATGTTTGCGGTTTTTATCTGAAATGTTTAACTTTTTGTCCACTCTCCAAATAGAGTGAATTAATAAATAATTCAAGTTAACAAAAATAGTTGTTTAAACAATTTATTATTGTTAATAATATTCTCTTTACATAATAACAGAAAGTTGCAGTTTTTTCTGAAAATTTTAACTATTCGTCTATTTTTCACATGAAGTGACTTAATAATTGATTGAATTTAGAAAAAAATTGTTTTAACAATTCATTATTGTTTATAACTATCTCCTTTTAGATAAGTGCTAGAAAGTTGCGGTTTTATTGAAAAGTTTAACTTTGCTTTGCCTTTTTTAGTTATGAACAAATAACAAATAAACATTAGAGAGAATCATATTTCAAAAAATGTATTTTATTTTTGCGAATATTTTTTTCTGAAATAAAACAGTAAGAATACCTTGTCCCGTGAGATGTTATGATCAATTAATTATTTAATTTAGACCTTTTTAGTCTCTATATATGCATATTATCATCGCATAATAAACGTAAGATAGCTTTTTTGTTTAAGTTAATTTTTTTTAAACATTGAGAAAAGAAAAAAAATAATTTACTTAAAAAAATACAATACTATTTAAAAAATTATTCTTGTTGAGCTCACTTATTATTTATTCATAACTAAAAAGTTAAAGCAAAACTAAAGATTTCAGAAAAAGCAACTTTCTAGCCTGACTCTAAGAGAAGATAGTTATAAACAATGATTAATTATTTGAATGAGCATGTTTGTTAACTTACATTATTTAATACTTTACTAATTAAAAAGTGGATAAAAAGTTAAAAATTTCAGGAGAAACCGTAACTATCTAGCATTAACAAAGAAGAAGATATGTATAAACAATTATAATTTGTGTAAATTATAATTATTTTTGCAAAACTAAATTAATTATTAACTCAATCCGAGTGAAAAGTAGACAAAGAGTTGAAAATTTCAACAACAAAAACGCAACTTTCTAGCATTATTCAAATTGAATATTATTAACAATGATAAAAAAATTGTCTAAACAATTAATTTTATCAACTTTAATTAATTATTCGCCTCACTATAATTGAAAATTTGACAAAAAGTGGAAAATTCTTGAAAAAACCGTTACTTTCTAACTCTATTCTAAGAGAAAATTGATAAAAACAATACAAAGTTCAACTATTTTGTTGAAAATTCGTCTCTTTTGCTTGAAAGTTCAACTATAGGAATTAAAAGCTAAAGCTGTTTTTTTCTTTTTTCCCCTCTGAACTTTTCTAGTAAAAAAATTCCAAATTCTGATTGAATGAAATTGTATGATTTGTTATCCGTCTTACTAAACACACATTCATCTACTTACAATGTAATTCCAGTTTGTCTGATTACAACAATCATTTACTACTTGCATATTTCATCTATCGAGAAACTTCACATTTTTGTGTCAACTAATAACTAACTTGTCGTTAAAATTAAACTTTGAATCTTAAACTTTTACAATCGAAAATCTGTATACTGTAATATTTACATTGAAGCGTTCAAAATTTTGCAAACTATATAAATTTATTCTTCTAAAAATAAAACTTAAACTTTTCAGAATTCGAAGTTAAAAAGGCTTAGATTAAACAATTTTGGAATAAAATATTCGAAATTTAACGATTTAAATTAGGAAGTGTTCAAAATTATACTAATAAAAATTGAAAGTGATAAACTTCATATTTATAGAAATTAAGCAATTTCAAAATTAAAAACCAATCGCAATGACATAAGTTTTAGTCTAAATTTCGAGTTTTCAAAATTTTTAATCCGACTATAAATTCTAATTGCAAAATTTCTATATATATATATATATTTATCATATTTTCAAATTTTCAAAATTAAATATTCAGAGTGGCATTTGAAGAGTAGGAGCATTTGAAATAAATAAGTGTGGTTGCCAAAAAGTTGACCCTCTTTTAGGCAATGAGATTTGAGAAAACAAACAAATTTTCAAACCGTCTAAAACATTTTTTTTCTAAATTAAGGGTAACCCAAAGGAGTATGAAAATATAGAACAAAGATATCAAGGAATGTATTTGTGATGGATATAAATACAATCCAAAATTTTAAATATGGGCTAGACAGAAAAAAATATTGTGAAATATGAGAAAAATGACTATTTTCATGATTTATCTGATTATGGCTTACCCGATATTTCATCAAAAACATTACGCAAAAATAGTATACCACTAAGCCATTTCCCTTTCAGGGTAGGCGTGACACTACCCGATTCGGATAGTGTTTCTAGGTGGATAGTTTTCTTGTAGTTATAAATAACTACAAATTTGGGCTCACCACACCCATAATATGCCAACAGCACACAGTATTTTCGAATGGTCACCCATCCAAGTACTAAACGCGCCCAACGCTGCTTAACTTCAGTGATCTGACGAGAACTGGTTTTTTCAGCGTGGCATGGCCGTTGGCCATCTTGGTTGGTGATCATTATAAACTGTTTTTTAGAATTAAAGTAGATGGTTTGAATAATTTGAATAATTATTTTTGCTTTTTGTCCTAAAATAGCAATGAAGGGTGACCAAACAAAAAAATTGTGGGACAGAATATAAAGTTATTTTTCAATTCCTCAACTCTAAAATGTTGAAATATACTCCTAATTTTGATCTTTGCCGTCTCGAATATTTAAAAAATGGTTTTATTATTATTCAGTAATTTTTCATTTTGAATTTTTCTGTTGGGATAGGTGTGTGACAGAACAGTTAGTGTACTTTTTTATTTATAAGTTCTACAGGATGTCGTCTAAAATTTGAAACTTTTCTAAATTGTGCTTCAATATAGGTACTTCACTGAGATAATTTTAGCAAAAACTTACTCAAAGGAACACTGGAAAATGACTGGGACTTAAAGTGGTCAACTTTTTGGCAATGACCCATAATTGATTTCTAAGACCTTCTGGTTTATTATCAAACTTAAAAACAACTTTTTTAAATTCAGGTTAAATTTGTGCTATTCAAAATAATTTGGTTTATTGAATTAATTTTGTTAAATTAATTTGTTCTATTAAAACTAATTTCTTTTGTTAAGAAATGCAGATTATCGTTATGTTTGTGAGTAGGCTAAAGTTTGTTCTTAATTTTCTTTCCATCTAAACTTTTCTAATGAAATAATTTATTATTCTGCTTTTATGAAATTTGGTGTCTTACCAAACACAAATGCATCTACTTCAAATGTAATTCCAGGATTTCTGCTAAACAAAATTTCACTTTTCAAAATTTTAAGTTTCCAAATTTAAAAAACTTCAAATTGAACACTTTTGAAATAAAATGTACAAAATTTAAGGATTAAAAGTATTCAAAACTAAACCATTTAAAATTCAAAGTGACAAACTTCACATTTACAATTTCAAATTGATTGCAAAAAATCATTTTTCTATATCTGTTTTTAAGTTACACTACCGGTGAAAATTATCGACACGCCCATTTTTTTAGCTTTTGCCCTTAATTTTTATAATATTAATATGAAAATTTTTTTTCATAATAACGCAAAAAGTAACGAAATTCTACGTCTAATAACCCGAATATAAAGGCAAAATGTCAATTTGATAAAAATGTATTTTGCAAAAAATGAGGTGATATTAAAGTTAAGTCTTCACAGTATTTTTTTAAATTGCTAAGATATTCTTAAAACTCTTTTCCCTAGATTCTTCCCTCAGGTCAAATTGGTTCAAAAAGTCGCGAAATTTCAAATTATGAGTGTATCCACCACATGATTTAAAAAAATAAAATATGTTCATAAATATTACTAAAATTGATTTAAATGTAAAAATAATGATTTTAAAAAACATTGTGTAAGTATTTATACAATTTTGAAATTCTGCGCCTTTTTTGCATCAAGTTTGACTCTAGGGAACACTCGAGGGGAAAAAAATTAAAAAATATCTTAGAAAAATTTCAAAAATGTCTGAATACAATATTTGTTTGAAAATCATTATTTATCACATTTGAAATACTTCTTGTGATAGTTATAAAGGAACTGTTAATTTTTGTAAATCATGTGGTAAGTACAATTATTATTTTAAGTTTTGGGAATTTTTACACCAAGTTTTGCACTAGGGTAGAATCTACAAAAATTTCTAAAAATATCTTAATAGCATAGGAAAAAAAGAACTTAAAAATTTTTTATTATTTTCAAAGTTATTTCAATTTTTCGAGAACATGAACATTTGATATTTTCTTGCAATATCTTTTTATAAAATTGGCATTTTGCCTTCAACTTGTGATTATTAGACACATAATTTCATCAGAAATAATTATAAAAGCCAGAATTTTTCGAAAAAGCAACAAAAATTACGTTTGTATTGTATGTGTTCAGTAGGTTACTTAGTTATAATTTTTTCAAAGTATTTTTCATAAAATTAGTTATGTTTGAATGGAAGAAAGACACCACTATTTTTTAAAGGTGACAATTTTTTTTACTGTGTTCTTGGGCCTCTTCAAATTATTCAAAAAAATGTTTTTGAAAGTTTCAAATTAGTGTTCCATTAACGAAATCTAAAAAAAGTAATATTTTTGTTGTTCTTACAAATATTACAGCTTGATCAAAAATTATGTTTCCTAAAATATGATTTTATATCATTATTTGTCATTGAAAATTGTGAACATAAAAAATTGGCAATAAGTTTTTCACAAAAAGGTTTCCACTTTAAAAAAATCTTTTTGAACTCACAAAAATTTTCGTTCTACCTGAGGGTAATAAAAAAACTTGTTTGCTTAAAACAAATTTGCTTGATTAAAACTAATTTTCTTCGTTAAAAAAAGATAAGAATTATTATTCATTAAAGTCAAACAATTTTATTTGCATTATAAACAAACTTTTATTTTAAATCAAGAAAAAGAGGTTAGTAAGTAATTTCTTAAATTTGAATTTTGCCTAACGGAATAGGAAATGACTAAACTGGGGATTTTATAAATGCATTTTAATTTGTGCATAAAAATGTCTGTACGATTGTTTTGTAGAGTTAAAGCAATTTTTTCCTGACAAAAATTTATTCTAAAAAAAACAATTATTGTACTATTTATTGTAAATTTCAACACAACGTAAGCTTAAATGAACTTATTTTGAAGCAAACACAAACTCAAAGTAAATTTATAATTATTTTTACATGAAATATTTACTATCTAAAAAATCTAACCTTAAAGTTAGTATAGAATTCGTTTTTCACTTTCAAAAGTCTATTATTCATATTCTTTGCATAATCAGATCAAATTTTTGGCTATATACATGAATTGAAATTCATTTGAGCTTATAATGCATTAAAACTTAAATCACATATTAAAATAATTGTTTTTTGAGAAAAAAATTGTTGACAAGAAATGTTTTTTTATTGTATAAGATGGAAATTCAATATGAAATACTTTTTTTATGCAGACTTATTTTGGCTATTCAATCATTGTTTTAAACTCCACAAAGCAATCATGAAAACACTTTTATATAAAAATTAAAATGCATCTTTAAAATTCTGCCTACTCTTATGCGTGAGGATTATTTTGTAGGTCTTAAAGTCTTCATTAAAGTAAAAGATATAACAAACGAAATTACTAAAGAGTTCGTTTATTACATTCTCATTCTAATGAGAAGGTATTGGTTTTATGTAAAATTTGACATAGTCGGTTTTCATCAAATCTCCACGTTTTGAGACCCCCTGAGCCAGAAAAAACGGTTTTTATCAAGGTGTCTGTCTGTCTGTAGTCTGTCTGTCTGTCTGTCTGTCTGTCTGTCTGTAGCCACGATAACTTTCGAAAAAATGATCAGATTTGATTGAGCTTTGGCACACTTTTTTATGCCCGAAAAATAGAGAACGAGTTCGTTAACCAGCTATTTTGGATGAAAATTCAAAAAGTGAGCACATTTTGAAAATTTTTGAGACCACTTTTTTTGAAGATTTAAAAATTCTATGTATGGTTATTAGTAGTATGCAAAATGACGAACAAAATATTTTAATGACTTTTCGTGATAAAACAAAAATTACTGGAGTTATAGCATTTTCAAAATTCCAAAAAACAAACGAAAATGTACATTTTAAGCCGAAAAACGCACGATATGAAAAAAAGTCAGGAGGAGAAAAACGTTGCTTTTTGAACGCCCTATAATATTTTCATAACAACTTTTTGAATTTTTTGAAAAATAAAAAATTCAAATTTTGATCGCACAAAAAAATAATCAAAAATTCCATTTTGCTGTGAAACTATGCAAGATACGAGAAAAGATCATTCCACCAAAATTTTGCATCCAAAAAAGATCTACAAATTTCTTATCATTCACTTTTTGATATGACGCGTAGTTTTTGTTTTATCCGTAAAAACAGCATTGAAAATAGAAAAATCAAATGCACAGAACCGAGCGTGGAACGCAAGGTTCAAATGATTTTCAAATCAAATATCGAGCGCGAAGTGCGAGTGTCTGGATGAGAATGTGTTCCTTAAGGTCGATAGAACCTTGAGTAAATGAAGTTCCTTTTCAGTCTAAAATAAAAACAAATTTAACAATCACTTAATATGTAGAGGTTTTGATAATTTTATAATATTTGCAAACAAACTTTTTCTTTTCATCGAAGTCGAACACGAAGTTGAAAAATCTAGAGCAACCGAGCGTAAAGCGCGATGTAGATACGCCCGAGCGCGTAGCGCGAGGTGAATACATAATCGAGCGCGAAGCGCGAGATAAATATATGATCGAGCGCGAAGCGCGAGATCCAACAGTTGCGCGCCCTAGGCGCGCTCAAACTTGCGAGCGAAGCGAGCCGCGCGCGAAGCGCGCGATGAGAATGTGCCCGCGAAGCGGGCAGATTTTTATTCATGCTGACCTCCGGATTTCCAAACAAAATGTTTAAAAATTGAAAACGGAAAAAACAGTAAAAGAAATAAAAAAACTAGCTAATTTTTCAAATTATTTAAAACATCGAAAACAAAGATTCATAAATGATGGATCGATTCAAAGGTTACTTGTTTCACAAGAATTAAGTTTAAATAATCTAAAGTATAAAAAGAGACAAGAATGTATCAACAAGTTTAATTTAATGCAAAACAGGTTTTTATCACAGGAAAATCATTATAGATATTTTAAATTAAAAAAATGTTTCAAAAATATCTCAAATGTCGAAATCCCGGATGAGGTAGCTGAAACCTTAGCACTGGATCCCAAATTTGGTATTCCTTTCAATGTTAATAAGTGACCTATCAATAACATGGTTGCCAATATAGAAAATTGTTTAAAAAATGTTGAACATGAAGATCAGAAACAGAGTATCAGGAAAATAGTTACTCAATTAATCTCAAACCATAGTCCAATTAATAACTTCAAGAATCTTGAAAAATCTTTTAAACTGGTTGAAAATGTTCAAAATGTTCATAAAGATTTAGTTTTTGTAAATGCAGACAAAGGTAATATAACCGTAGCAGCTAACAGAGATAATTATAACAAAACTGTGGAAAACATACTTAACAATGATATTTTGTATAAAAATATCAAAACTAGTCCTGTTCCAACAATGCAAGAAAAATGTAACGATATAGCTACTAGATGGGAGAAAAAAAGATTAATTAATGAACAAATTGCATATAAATTAAAAATACACAATAGTTCTGTAGCAAGAGCTTATGCTCTACCAAAAGTGCATAAACCATATTTTAAATGGAGATTGTTTCCACAATATTGGATCTCCCACATACAACTTAGCCAAATGTCTTGCATTAGATTGCATTGAAGAAAAACTAATACTAAATCATAATCTAACTAAAATAACAAAAAATGAATTTTTTATCGCTACCAGAACTGTTTTCAATAACATGGTTTTCACTCTTAATGGTAAATATTATAAACAATTAAATGGTTTTCCTATGGATTCTCCATTGCCTCCTTTAGTTTCAAATTTGGTTTTAGAAGATGTAGAAACAAGAGCTTTAAAATATTAAATTTCAGACCTATTGCTTCCTCATAGAGAAAGCTTTGTAATGGTAACATTTTCCAAAATTTTTAAATTCATTTATATAATTGAATTTAATTGAAGTGTGGAATTGAAGTTATAATATATAAGTATATATATAAGTCATAATTGAAGCTACCTCAAGTGTGGCAATGGCCATACCACGCTGGAAACACCAGTTCCCGTTAGATCACTGAAGTTAAGCAGTGTTGGGCGCGGTTAGTACTTGGATGGGTGACCATTCGAGAATACTACTGCGTTGCTGTTGGCGTCGTGGGTGTGGTGAGCCCACACTTGTAGTTATTTACTACAACAAAACTATCCACCTAGAAGCACTACCCGAATCGGGTAGTGTTACGCCTACCCCTAGAGGCTCGCCGAAAGGGAAATGGCTTAATGGTATAGAGTGGATGTGTGTGTGTGTGTGGATGTCACACTTTTTTGTGAACACGATAACTTGAAAGCGGTTGCAGATAAATTGATGAAATTTGGAGGGATTATTTTTCCCACTAATATCTTGAAACTGATTTAAGGATTTCTAGAAATATTTGTTGCATTTTTTTTAGCACTTAATAATATTTTAAAAATCGGGTTTTTATAGCAAAACTTTTTTCATTTACATAATTCAAAGTTGATGCAAGAATATAAAATATTCCTTGGTTCTAGACAAATCGATTGACCTACAATATTGATACATTTTATTAAAGCGTAAGGAAGTTATGGTAATCTATATATTTTGAAAATCGGTTTTTTATAGTGAAACTTTTTTTACTAACATAATTCAATGTTGATGCAAGAACAGAAAAGATGTGCTGATTCGAGACGAATCGATTGACCTATTATTTTCATACATTTTATTGGAGAGTAAGGAAGCTATGGTAATGCATAATATTTGAAAATACGGGTTTTTATAGTAAAACTGTTTTCTTCAATATAATTCAAAATTGATGCAAGAATATAAAAGATTCCTTGCTTCGAAAAGAATCGATTGACCTACAATATTAATACATTTTATTAAAGCGTAGGGAAGTTATGGTGATTTATATATTTTGAAAATCGGTTTTTCATTGTATAACTTTTTTCATTAACATAATTAAAAGTTGATGCAAGAACAGAAAATATGTGCTGATTCGAGACGAATCGATTGACCTGCTATATTGATACATTTTATTGAAGAGTAAGGAAGCTATGGTAATTCATAATATTTGAAAATACGGGTTTTTATGGTAAAACGTTTTTCTTCAATATAATTCAAAGTTGACGCAAAAATATAAAATATTTCTTGGTTCGAGACGAATCGATTTATCTATAATATTGATACATTTCATTACAGCGAAGGGAAGTCATGGTAATTTATATATTTTGAAAATCGGTTTTTTATAGTAAAACTTTTTTCATTGACATAATTCAAAGTTGATGCAGAATCAGATAAGATGTGTTGATTCGAGACGAATCGATTGACCTATTATATTATTACATTTTATTGAAGAGTAAGGAAGCTATGGTAATGCATAATATTTGAAAATACGGGTTTTTCTAGTAAAACTGTTTTCTTCAATATAATTCAAAGTTGATGCAAGGATAGAAACGATTCCTTGCTTCGAGACGAATCGATTGACCTACAATATTATTACATTTTACTAAAGCGTAGAGAAGTTATGGTCATTTATATATTTTGAAAATCGGTTTTTCATAGTAAAACTTTTTCCATTAACATAATTCAAAGTTGATGCAAGAACAGAAAAGATGTGCTGATTCGAGGCGAATCGATTGACCTATTATATTAATACATTTTATTGAAGACTAAGGAAGCTATGGTAATGCATAATATTTGAAAATACGGGTTTTTATGGTAAAACTGTTTTCTTCAATATAATTCAAAATTGATGCAACAATATAAAAGATTCCTTGCTTCGAAACGAATCGATTGACCTACAATATTAATACATT